>JAPYYV010007925.1:0-15716 GCA_030522625.1 Copidosoma aretas | reverse complement strand
CTAACAGCCGACACAGACGTAGTCGAACCTACGACAAAGGGCAACCAACAATAGCAACAATCACGCTGGGACCGATCGTCATCCAAATGCAGGTACACCAGCCCGGCAATAAAACTCGGGAGCAGAGGGTCACTTAACGGAGGCGAACAGGTCGACGGAAAAAAGCTATGAACGAGAAATAAATTTTTTTTGAAAGCAGGACAGCCTTACAACGACAACCTAGATTAGAATAAAAATAATAATAAAGATAACGATATTATTGACGATAACAATCAAATAACTAACATAATAATATTAAAACCTATAGTTGCGTGAAGATATTTACAAAAAAAAAAAAACCTCGTAAGATAGGTCGACGTAGTAACGCCTTAGCCACCGACACCATTGACAATAATTTTAATATGTATATTCTGTGTTATCATAAGAAATTTAATGCTACATTATTACTGATACTCATCAATTATTAGTAATCCTTTCTTTTTTTTGTAAATCCGAACTATTGCCTCATGCTTATTCTTATTGATTGTCATTAACTGTAAGATAAACTAATGACTGATTTAAGTTTGTTTACATTCTAAGTAAGGTTAAGTTGTGTTTGGCACGTAGCAGCGCACTGCTTGCACTGTGGCGTCTTCCGTGCCAATCATGCCCTACCTCAGGTGACGATCGTGTAGCTCTTTTTGCAACATGTATTTCCTTTTTTAAACGACACTTTACAAGCTTATTAAACAAAGTTACGGGCAAAATTGCTTTCAAAGATTATGGAGAGTCTGTTAAAACGAAAAAAAAGGTCGCAAAAAGAGCTACTATTCCTTTTTTATGTGTTTAAAAAGATGGTCAGGGTCAAAATTTATAACCGAAAGAAAGTCGAAAACCAACAAATCTAATAAAATTTTTTTTTGTTAACTACCCAACAAACTTTAAATGAGCATAACTTTGATTTTACACCATCCTTATCGAAGAATAAAAAAATAAATTGTAGCTCTTTTCAAGCCATAATGTTTTTTTTTTCAAGCGATTGTCTACGACCTTTTTGATCGAAGTTGTAAGCAAAACGGTGAAAAAAATAAAAAAATCCCAGCTTCCCTAGTCGAAATTGATGTAAATAATCACTGGGGCGCGATAAAATGATATTGAAAATCAATTACTTTATGTTGACACGTTTATCATTCAAGTCCGATTCGTTTGTGCAACTCTCTAGCATCGTCAAATTGAAGGAAATACGCAAGCCAGTAGACTGATCTTCTTTTTCCAGGAACAGTTTTGTTCGCGATTGGACTAATCCCCTCTTGCAATTATCGATATAGCGCACAATAGGTCGACATAGCTTATGGGACTTTTTTTACATGTATAGGACTGCATTAGCAAAATGCGAGGTCCAGTGCTAACTCAATTTTTTGAATAAATGGACTCAACCCCTTTTTCCTGGAAGCCACAGATATTAAAAACATGTTGGTGTAGAATGATTTGTTGCGAAGAAAATTTAAGATTAATAATGCGTTGTTTATAAAACCAGGAAGACAAGTAGTAAGCATAAAGTCCTATAGTTCCGTAGCATATAATTTGAATGATGCACTTACAATTAATTAAGCCCAGCAAATACGTGTTCAGAATTGACCGTTTGTAGTGGTTAACCCATCAATTATATCATCAATCAAGACGCGAGGAAATTGTGCACTTTGGATCACCTCGTTTCAGTTCTTATGTTATTAATAATAATGTCATTAATTAAAACGCGAGAAAATGTAGTGCTCTGGGCTAACTGGTTTAGGTGTTTAGGTTATTTATAATGCTTTTTAATAATTCAAACGTAAGAGAATTGAGCGCTCTGGGTTAATTAGTTTTAGTTCTTATGATATTAATAATAATGTCATTAATTAAAACGCGAGGAAAGTCAGCGCTCTGGGCTATCTGGTATTATTCCTTATGTTATTATTAATATTCACAATAATTCGAACGTGAGAAAATTGAGCGCTCTGGATAACCTGGTATAAGTTCTTATGTTATTAATAGTAATAGCATCAATTCACATGCTAGGTAAGTCAGTGCTCTTGGTTACCTGGTATTAGTTCTTATGTTATTAATAACAGTGTCATCAATTAAATCGCAAGGAAAGTCAGAGCTCTTGGTCACCTGGTATTAGTTTTTATGGTATTAATAATAATGTCATCAATTGAAACGCAAGCAAAGTCAGCGCTCTGGGTCTCCTGGTATTATTTCTTATGTTATTTATAATTATGGCATTAATTAAGTATTTTGTGCATTATTAAACATTGAACCGTACATTTCCATAGATTGCCAAAAATTCCCGACAAATTCTTCAGCATTGCAATCTGCTTTATCGGTCCATAATACTCTGTTGTCGATTGATTGACGGCTTTGACTGTACCATGAAAAAACTGACAGTACCGACAGAATCCAGCTTGCATGTCTGTTCTCCGAAAAATATCACTAGGGCTCTACAGATATATATTTTACTTACGTCAGGAAGGTTAGTCCTAGAGACTTCCCAAAATCTGGACCTAACATTTTCCCAACACTACGCCTGCTGCAGCTCCTCCACCTCTTTACTCTTTAAGCAATCTATGAATGAACAGATATATGTAATTGTAGGAAATAACTAATAGCACAGTCAATCGTATCACACACTGTTTAAGGAATTAATATTGTACTACATTTGACCCCCAACAAGTAATGCGATTAAAAAGTCTGCACATGCACAGAGAACAAACAATTTTTTAGGTTAAGCTCATGCACAAGACGTATTTGTTTTGATACGACAAATAAAACACCCACGATTAATTGTAAGCAAATATTAAAAATTATTGTAGCAGAAAAAGACAGTGTTACAACGTACCCTTATGTCGAAATAAAATAAAACAACAATCGGAACACAACAATAAAGCCCAAAAACTAACGGTTGACTGACCATGTGTTCTTCACACTGTACAGTTGAGAAAAAAGCAGAAACACAAAGGGGATTTGCCGGGGGCCCCGACCCCCCTTCCCCACCCCCCCCCCCCCCTCCTCCTCACCGCACACCAGTACGACCAGCGAAGAAGTGGGCCCCGAGTATGTATCGCTTGCTATTAAATTTCCAAATCATTGAGAGCGAAGAAACCAGATTTATTAAAAAAAAAAAATTATCTTGGCTCCAAAAGGTCGTGCATGAAAATTTTTTGTTTGTAGATTCATAAAAAAATACTAGCTACTTGATATTATTACCGAAAAAAAAAAAAAAAATACTCGAAAAAAAATGTTTTTTAGGTTTTTTAAAAAATCTCGTATTTTTCAACTGATATGTTGCAAATTAACTATAAATTTAAAAAGCGCGCAATAATACACAACATAACTACAACATTTCTAGAAAATTTTAAGCTCAAAATGGACATCAATGATGCAAGCGTCTATGATATTGTTACGTGGGATTACGTTTGGTATGATGATCGAGAAATAAGTGTACAGCGAGTGAGGTTAATAGTTCTATATTTAATTAGAGACCGAGGAAAGAGCCGAGTGTGAGTCACGAACTGGAGTGGATATGACTGCTTCTCTCGAGCGTCGGGTCTAGTCTCTCTTCCTTCTCCTGACTCCATCTCCTCTTGCCTACCATGTACTACCCCGTCCGAGAGGGCCCTCGGCAAGGGAAGGGCGGACGGACGTACAGCTATATGCTATCGTATGTTACACGTTCCAGGCTGCGACGACGTCGTCCCCAACGGCGATTTTCATGTATGTTGAGGGTGAGTGTTTGAGTAATGTTTGGGTGCTGTTGTATGTGTTCTACGCCTTTTCCCATTAAGGAGCAACGAGGTAGTCTTTTTCTGCTGATCCTCGTTTCCTCCCAAGGGTTATATCCATGCTGTCTGTATCGTGTATACATTTTTTCTGTATGTGTGGCGCTCTTCCCTCCTTTATAATATATGTAATAATAGGCATATGTGTTAAGGTTGTCTTATAATTTTTACATAGTGTGTTTTCCCCTCCATTTTATTAGACAAATTTTCTTATATGTATACGCTCACTCCTTACATGTACCATGTACTATCATAATCCGGTTCGTAGTAAACATCAAATAATAATTGATAAGTATAAGTAACATTGTAACATTAAATTTCTTAAGACTTATATACCTGCCTATGTGCCCTTTTCCAACTAATGTATGTATAAGGAAACACAGGATGTACATATTACAATTATTGTCAATGGTGTCGGTGCCTAAGGCGTTACTACGTCCGACCTATCTTACAAGGTTTTTTTTTTTTTTTTGTTACTATCGTCACGCAACTATAGGTTTTAATTTTAGTATGTTAGTTATTTAATTGTTAGTATCAATAATATTGTTATCCTTATTATTATTTTTATTCTAATCGAGGTTGTCGGTGTAAGGCTGTCCTGCTTTCAAGAGAAATTAATTTCTCGTTCATGGCTTTTTGCCGTCGACCTGTTCGCCTCCGTTCAGTGACTCTCTGCTCCCGAGTTTTATTGCTGGGCTGGTGTGCCTGCGTTTGGATGACGATCTGTCCCAGCGTAATTGTTGCTATTGTTTGCCGCCCTTCGTCGTGGGTTCAAATATGTCTGTGTCGGCTGTTACCTGTAAACAATCTATAACATATTAATAGAGAGGGGCCCCCCCTAGAAGAAGCACTTCTATTTTCGCGAGTGAGGAGAAAGAGAAGGAACGTAAGGTAGCTATTATCTTTCACACCCAGCATGCGGGCGTTGCAACAATATGTATCTTGATATCGTTCATCAATTCCTTTTTTACACGATTTTATTTGGCATTCCCTCTTACATAGTATTCTTAGCTTACATTATTTCAGCCCTTCGTTTATTTATGAATAGTATTTTTTAATAGAATTTGTTATTCAATTATTATTAATAAAATTGTTCTTTTATGCTATGTCACTGTCTACATGGTTGATTTTAGTTGATGTTGGATGATGTGTTGATCGCGTGAGTGATCATCTCTCATTTGATCTGCCCGGTGATCATTTACGACACCCATAGTTATTCTAGGGTTTTTTTTTTTTTTATTGGAGGAAGGAAAAATGTGTATGATGTTGTATGGGCGTTGAAAGATGTATTTTTTTCTTTTTAATAGGTCTGTTATATTTTGTTGGTACTTGATAGAGGTTTGGTATCATATGAAAAAGATGTCTATTAAACTTTTTCCTTCTGCGAGGCTGATTCTCTCGTTCGACAGCATCTTGATGGAGTTCGCTGCTCTGGTCGTAAAGTTGATCGATTACCTTCGACCGTGAGTCGCTTTATGACTGCTGTGAGCCTTTTGTGATCGTACTCCGGCGCATCTGCTTAGGGCGCTCTGACTGCGTTCGTGAGACTTGCTCAGGTATTACTTCTTTTAAAAATTTTTTTCCCCTTTGTGTATGTACGTCTGATGTGTGTTCGTGTTTCCACATTTTTTCTTCTTTCATTAATTTATCTCCTTTTAAGGGTAATAAAATCAGGATTGTTTGTGAAGATGGTGATGAAAGGACTGTAACTCAGTGCATGGTTGATAAAAATAATTTCTAATTGTAAATGTCGTTATTTCTGAATGTAATAATTGGTAATTAAAGTAATTTTTGTAATCTTTAACTACGCCTTTCACACTACCTTTGACATCAACTAATCACATTTGTATTTCTTAAATTTTTTCCTTCTATGAGTAAAATTTTTTTTGTTTATTATTTTTTTTTCCATTTCATCTTATTTTTTCCTGTGTAACAACACCTTTTTTTCTATATTTTTTTTGTATGTGTAAGTTACATAATGCTCCTACGTCTTTATTGCCCTTATCGAAATTACAGTAATATGTATGTTATAATTAATATTTTATTGCGGTATCATTACTAAATTTTGTTTTCATTCTATTACTGTGTCTTTTGACATTTATATTTTTTTCCATTCCTGCTCCGCCTTCTTGCTATGTTTCCATGCAAGAGATTGTAATGTAAACTAACAAACAATTTGAGGGTTGCCAAATATAAACTTATTGACCGTTCAATAATTAACTTATCCCGCATTTTGGGTGTACAGTCATCGTGCTGTTAGTAGAAAAAAAAATTTAATTAACTTTCTCTTTCTCCTTCCATTTCCCAATGCACTTGATAAGAATTAGATCCATTGTGCCACTCTAGGATTATACTACGTTCTTTTTCTCAATAAATTTTATTAAAGAACGGGTTCGATGTGTATTTTCGTGACTCGATCCAGGGCTGCGAAAAATTAAAAAAAAAGGGGAGAGGTCCCACGTGCCTACCTGTGTCGGAAATTCCGTAATTTGTTTTAAGTCTCTGTCGTATGTTGTGCTCGTATTTTCGTGCTTAAGTATGTTCTTACGTTGATAAAAGGAGTGTAGGCACGTGTGGCCCCGTCGTTTGTTTGCGGTGTTTGGGACTTTCTACTCGTGAGCTTTATATTGTGTGATATATTTTATTTCAATGCATGCCCGTTTTTCCTTCTTCTTGAGCCCTGTTGGGACAGGGTTGAAGGGAACTTTCGCAGGGTGTCCCTTTTTGATTCGTTGCTTTTCCCAGCAGTATTTTCCTTGACTTTGCTCCGTGCAGGTGGTGCAAAATGTTATCTGGTGAAGTTGTTCTCGTGATCGTCGAATGTGTTGTGGCCCTATCGCAGGTGTAGGTTGGCCTGTCCCGCCTGAGTGATCGATCCGGTCGCAGACTGGCGGGTGGTGTGCGGTCCTCCAAGATCCTGTGCTTGTAGAGCGTCTGGAGTTTCAGCGCTTTGGCTATCAGCATGTAAGTAAAATTTCTGCTCGCTGTCTCCCATTTTTATTATTACTATATCTGTATATTTTTCCCCGACAATTTTTTTTATCCCTCGATCTTATCTTACTGTTAGTATTATTATTATTCCTTGTAGGTTGTATGGTTGTATGTCTGCCACGGGGTGCCAGCTTTGCGCACCACGGATACCGACGGCCAGCTAGTGGTGTGCATCGGCCCATTGACGTTGGCCCCCGTACGGTGTCCAGACCACGGCTATGTAAGTCTTGTACCGTCCCTTTGATTATGTATCTGTCTGTATATTATTATCGTATCTATTATTATTATTATTTTCTTTCATGTATGTATTTTTTTTTTAGCTGGGGGTCCCACTCATCGTTGACCCCTATCGGCATTTTGAGTTGCCCATGCCAGCGGCTGTATCTAGCTAGCTTGTCGAGACGCCGCTTTTACCGGTGCGGAGATTCGCATTCAATGGTGGATGTTGGGGCTTTCGCGTTCACTTCCCCGGCGCGGGCGGCCGTGTTTACATCGCCCTTTTTCACTCCGTGGCGTTGGTGCGGCCCCCTAGGTCTGTCGGGACAGCTGTCCCGTTGTACTGCCCAATACTTGAGGTGGGGGCAACCTACTCTATCCACATTGGTGGCGGTTGCCACGGTCCAATTGCGGTCGTGGTGGCAGATGTGCCCGTGGTGGCTCCTGCGGACTATCCACTAGAGCGGAACCCAGATATTCGCGTAAGTATCTTTAGTTTTTCTGTATCCTGCATTTTTTTCTTCTTTTTTCTTCCTGTCATATATCTTTTTCCCAGGTTTCGAGTCCGTCACGGGGGCAGTGTACGATCGTGGAACTTCCGTGGGCCGCTTCTCCTCGTCCCGAGGTTGGCGTTAATGCCCGACCTTCTATTGCTGCTCGCCCTGACGGTGAGGAGTTGCCTCGGGGTGCGACCGCCGGAGATGCTCCATCGTCGGTTTGTGTCACTGGTCGACCTCAGCTTCCCAATCTAGGTCCGGCCTGGGTCTATCTGTGGTCAGGATCGTTGAAGGCAAAGATGGACTAATTTGTATTGATAATGTCCTGCACCAATAAATATGTCTACCTACCAGGAACGATATTCGCTTGTTTTCATTTTTTTTTCCTCTCATTATTATTATTATTATAATTATTGTTCTTGTTATCATTATTATTAATATGTGTTTATTTGTTCCATCTTATATTTTTTTTTTTTCATTTATTTGTTCATGTTTATTATTATTATTGTTATTATTATTATATTTTCTCCCATATATGTTTATATATGTGCCTACTTGTCAGGGAAATCAACCCCATTTTTAGATACCCCTGAGGCTCGGTCTCCGTTGGTTGACGCTCGGAGTGGCTTGGCTGCTTCTGTTCAGGGGCGGCATTATTTGCAGCATTGGTGCGGCGGTCTCTATCGTCGCTTGTGTAGTCATTTGTCTTGTTTGATTTGTTATTTGCCAACTTGGCTGTGCTTCGTGTTGTGTGCCGTCGCTCTGTTCTGCTACTGTTTCTTCGTTGGTTGTCTGATCGTTCTGTCTTTTGCGGCTGTGTGTAAGTAACCTGTAGAGTATTAAAAGCAGGGCCCCTATTGCACGAGGTATTTGAGTGCGTACTTTCCTATTATCACTATGGCTATGACTTCTGCCAACATTAGGTATGTTCCCTGTCTGGAGTTTCGTATTTCCTTTTGCATTGATTTAGGCTCACTTAGTGCGCGTGCTCGTATTATTATTTCTGTTAGTGCCGTCCCTTCTTTTAGTGTATTTAATTCCGTGTGGCCCTATTGGTTGATCGTCTTTAGTCCGTCTTACTTCATTATTTTTAGTATGTCTCCCTTATCGGTCAACTTAGGCGTTGAAAAAATTTCGTCAATATTTAGTGTGCTTCTTCCGTAACTGATTATCTCGGCTTCTACGACTATTCCTGTCAGAACCAGCAGATGTACGTCCGTGCTATATGCTGTGCAGCCTTTACCTAACGTGAGTAAACCTGTGCCCTTTAACTTAATTTTCTTGTGCTCCGTTCCTTTGCATATGATAAAAAGTGCGTTCTCTCGTCGAGAATACCCATTGGTTAGGTGCCTTTTACCCTATCCAGTATGTCTCAAATAATTTGGTCACTTTGATCGTATATTCTTTTAGATTTTTTATAACTTGATCCATGATGAATCGTGTTTTGCATAAGTGATGCCCTTTAATTTCCCTTATGGGTTATGTATGGGCGCCGATGAGCAGGTTGTGCAGTTTTTTGCATTTGTTGATTTCCGCTGCCGTGATCAGCATGTACATATCATCCTCTTTATTTATTGAAGTGTATCCATGTTCTGGCTATATATATGCGCCTATGTCTGATCTATATAATTCTCTCTGTTTAAAGTGTATCGGGATCGTCTTGTATAATTGGAATCTTTCCTTGTCTAGCAGTGGGAATAATATATGATAAATAAGTTGTTTATTTATTACCACAATTGAAACATTGGTGATGTTAGTAATCTCCAAAATGCTAACTGTTTTTCCCATGCTTGGGAACTGTAGATCCGGTATCGCTATTTTTGCATTTTTTTCTGCGTCATCAAACATTCTTAGTGGGACAAATTTAGGGTAAAGTGCTCCCTTTGATGCAAATAGTATTGCGTTTACTAAGGTTTCCGAGACTGTTTAGTATTGAACCATGGTTTCTCTGATTAGGTTAGGTGCCACTTCCATTGCATGGATGGTGTTAATGGTCCCCCAGTACATCATTGCATGTTCCACTATCGTTGCTAAGTTGCTAAAATTATTTTTTAGTTCGCTTGTCTCTGTCACAATTATTTATGTTTGATTGCCCAGAAGGTTCACTAGGTTATGTATTTTGTCGGTGTTTGCGTTAATTTCGTTGTCGAGATATTTCTCTTCCTCTTTATTTAGGTTCCGAACAAATATTTACTAATTCTCCCTATGAGAGGTACTATTGCCCTTCGCTGTAAGTTTTTGGAAATTCATAGGACAAACCTTCCTGACGTGAGAAACATATATATCTATAGAGCCCTTGTGTTATTTGCCGGAGAACAGATCTGCAATCTCGATTCTGTTGCTACAATCAGTTTTTTTATGGTACAGTCAAATCCGACAATCAACCCACAACAGAGTATCATGGATCGATAAACCAAATTGCCATACTAAAGGATTTGTCGGGAATTTTTGGCAATCTATGCAAATATACGGTTCAGTGTTTGATAATACACAAATATAACACTTAATTGATACCATAATTATAAATAACAGAAGAGCTGGTACAAGGTATTGATTCAATATCGAATACATTTTGTTCTTTATGCAAATTTAAATAGTGGTGAGAACTTAAATTTGCATAAAGAAAAAATGTATCTGATATTGAATCCATGCCTTTTTTTTGAACTAGCTAAATGTTCCAAGATTCTACTCCTTTATAAGTACAAATAACTTTAAAGTATTATTAATTACATTTTTTGCATAAATTAAATACTGTGAATCCTTAATAATACAAAGATAAAAGAGGATGTTTAATAAGAGAAAATGTAGTATTTTTTAATCAAAATTTATGTGTGTTCATTTATTGTTATGCTTAATGAACAATCAAATTACTGTGATTTAATATTCAATCTGTACCTAGCAATACCAATTATACGAACTGTGAATGTTTATAGTCATAAAAATGTTAATTAACTATTGTGTTAATTAGAACGAATAAATATTTGTGCACAATCTTTTTTCAGTAATGACTACCCTATATCATACATATATCATATTACAGCTCGTTTCTTCAGGCCAATAATACCTCATTCCTTTAACAATAGTGCCCCACTAGTAAGGCATGATCGTCTTTTTTAGCGAGTTTTGTTTTTGGACGTTTACTCCAAATAAGCGATTCCTATATTGTCACGTATAATGTCATTTAGTTCTTAAAGAATTTTTCTTTCATTTGCCTTTCTTTAAACTAAGAAAAAATTAAACGCAACGTTGCAATTAATAAATAAAGTTGGGGTATCGGTACTGCCCCGCTTTCCCTTATTAGTTCTTATGTTATTAATAATAATGTCATCCATTAAAATGCAAGAAAATACACTGCACTAGGTCACCTTGCATTAGTTCTTCTGTTATTTATAATTATGGTATCAATTAAGTATTTTGTGTATTATCAAACACTGAACCGTATATTTGCATGGATTGCCGAAAATTACCGACAAATTCTTTAGTATGGTAATCTGGTTTATCGATCCATGATACTCTGTTGTGGGTTGATTGATGGATTTGACTGTACCATAAAAAGACCGATTGTAGCGACACAATCAAAATTGCAGATCTGTTCACCGGAAAATATCACGAGGGCTCTACAGATATATATGTTTCTTACGTCAGGAAGGTTTGTCCTATGAATTCCCAAAATCTGGACAAAACTTTTTCCCAACACCGAGCAGGCGGCTAATTCGGAGGAAGGGACGATGGCAGACTCGGAGCACCAAGAGTTACTCGAGGTAGGCGAGCCGGCGCGGCCACCGCATACATGCTTTATTGGCGATCAATCAATGGAAGCTGGGCCGATAATTACGGTGATGTCAAAAGCGCTGAGCATGCTGATTGATTTAAGTAAAAAGCAGAAGGAAAAGAAGTTCTACAAGTTTATACGGTACGCGTCTCTGTCACTACATAAAAATTGACAGGTACTTAACAATAGCGATAGAAGTATTGAAGTTGCTCAGACTCTTTTGAATAACGAAAAAGCTATTGAAAAAATCCTAATGATGAAGTTGCATCGTTCAAGTTTTCGTGCTATTGCTTCTTTTGTGAGAAGTGAATTCATTTCCACGCTAATGGACAAACTTATAGGCTTGTCTCGAATAATGATACGCTAAATACTATATTTTAGGAATCACAGTGTCACTAAAACCATATTTTTAACATTAATTTGCTCAAACGGTTATCATTTTTTGTAGAGAACAATATTACCGACTCCCGCTACCACATTTACTGTTACAACGCGTTTTATGAATTCAGGTCCACTGATTTGCCTGATAAGCGCTGCTTTTTAACTAACTAACGTAATTATCTATATTCTAGATAACTCGAAGGATTCGCTATTCATTTTTTGATGAGATTTTAGATAAGTACGAAGGGGATGTCCCGCGAGCGCCGAGTATGAAAACGTACATAATAAACGAAAATAGTATTTATTTTGGAGCAGAAATAATTATTCATGATATGAAAACAAATTTTATACTGTGTTTCCAAAACACCTGTGATTAGATTTTACAAAAATGTTTGCAAAAAAGTAAACAAAAAAATTCTGAAGAAGAGTGTGGGAAGATCAACAAGCAGGCGGCTGAAATTACTTTACAAGACGTGAGGTCTCAAAAGTATGATACTTCTGTTTATAAGTCTCCTAGTACTTTTTTCAATAACGTGGAGGACAGCATTTCAAAAACCTTAAGAATGCTGTTGGACATTTTAATTTTATCGTTTAAATGTAATACAATGCAGGAAAACACATGGAAAAACCGTGTCGTGACTGTCGCTTAAATTTTGATTTCAAATATGCAGCCTCGTACTTTCTTATCCCCCATCCTACAGGGAGTTTCTTCCATGATTCATTAAAAGCACGCTTCAAAAATTTAGTTAATTCATTATCTCACGCTGGTCGTATTGCATTGTATAACGAAACACTTTTGTTTAAGTCTTCGATTGTTCATGACCCAGAAAATTATTGAATTGGTGCTGGCTCTTTTATTCAGTTTAGCTATGACATCGCTGATCATAACACCAATACACATGACGGACGAAACCCGTTCTATTCGATGGTAAGATCATGATTATCACGCCGTCAGAATCTTTCTGCTCCAAAAAAAATATTCTGCGTCTAAAGACAATACCACCTGCGTCCCAAACAGGCAAATTTGGTTTTGTTGATCTGAATCACTTCTCCAAAAATAATAGCGGACTGAAACCTGTTGCTGTTGAGAGTTTGAATGCAAGTGGTCCAGAAAATTTTACGGTAACACCTTTAGATATGGCATGTTTTTACGGCAGAAAAATGTGAAGTAACGCCGGGCTGGAGCAGTCTTATAAAAACCATTAAACAATCTCATAAATACTCGACCTCTAGGATTATCCCAACCACCCTCCACGTCACCCCCCCCCCCTGGTTCTCTATCTTTCCTTCCTACTTCCCCCCCCCCCCCCCCCCCCTAGTGATTAGTGAATATGATACAATTTTTACGATTTTATTTGAAGCTAGTTGTCGAACAAAAGCGCATGGTCAAGAAATAAGCGTTTTCACGTTTGACCAACCGTTATATTTCAAAGCAAATGATATTGTAACCTTGATTGATCTGATAAATGATCCATTCAACTTATCGTCAATTCAGTACGGCTGGGGGGGTTTTATATGTTGATAAGCTTCTTAGAATCACTCAGTTCTATAATGGATTACAGTGGGCTAAAAGAACCATTTTCGACAATGTACGCCGAAAAATTGGCTAAAAAAGCACTCACTGTCCATCCCTTTTCGAGAGCCGTTGGGGGTAACATTCTCGTTCAAGCAGCGCTAGCAAACATAATTTTTTCAAACATTAATATTGATGTCAGTGATACCCTCAACATTTATAGGATTTGTGAAGCACTAAGTACTGTGACAATTTTTATCGTCATGATGTTCGTCAGGACAAACAAAGGTACAATCTAGGTATGATCGGGTGCTGTCTGGAAGGAAAAAAGCGAGTCAACCAGGAGAGCAAATAATCCTGCGTGCGTGCAACGAAGCGACATGTGATGTGATTAGGCGTGTTACATCCTGTGCCATGTATCTAAGTAAGAATGCAAACGATCAGCATTCAGACATATTATGGTCATGTGTATGTGTTTAATTGTGTGTGTGAGTGTATTTCAAACTTCGTATTATTAACTTCCAACCTACTTAAGTAAGAATGCGGGAGATCAGTATTACGGCATAGTTTGTGAAACCGTCACTCCAAGATCTTTAGCAATTGATTCTGTTAATAAATGTTTTTAAACATCTTTTCGAAATCAATATGCGTTGAAAGCGCAAGTGGTCAGCAATCTTAACCATCGGGCTTTGTTTGTAATTGAGTAATAACTGGACTACGTCAACTATTAGGTCGAATACCAACTCGTCTTGCCCACCTTAAGCGCGAGAGTATAAAAGCTCCTCCCACGTACCATGCTGTGCCTTTACTGTTCTGTCAAGCAAACTCTGATTAACTGCAGCAATTTAAGTTCTCTATCGTGACCTGACTAAACGAGAGTAAGTCTTTCAAATCTTTCGAGCCGCGTTTACGTAGTGTAAGAAGCACAGTCTAACTCGCTAGTTCTTGACTCCCAAGATTACAAGTAGTGTTCGGATTTGTTCTGCTAAACGAGAGTAAGACTTTAGAAACCTTTTAAGCCACGTTTAGTCAGAGTAAAACAATCCAACGCGTCAATCTGATTTCGGGAATTATAAGTAGTGATACTGGATCTTGTGTGAGCGAAATGATCCGTACTCTTGAAGTGTACCTCAGAGGAGCGATACAAGCAGAAGGACCGTCGAAAAGGGTCTCCGACGTAAAAGAGCAGCCTACTACCTATCTAGCCACGGGTATTCCTGTGTCATTTAAGATTTGGCGCTACTATCATCCAGAGAAGATCTTGCGACTGCATGAGCGCGAGCAGCGGTAGAACTAGCGTTACTTAACTAAGTTTAAGTGTAAGTATTGTAAACAAATTGTAACTTCAAGGCATAATTATTTATATCCTCGAATCCAAAACCTTTACAAATTTTCCTTTGCATTTCACGTTTATTTTATATCTGGTAAAAATTGGACTTTGAAGATTTTATTTTAACTCATTAAAGTGATAACTTCGTTGTTAACACGATACCTTTGGCATTTAAATCATTTCTGTTTAAATTACATTTGAACAGGTCATACATTTAATTAACTTTAAAGAATTCTTACTGAAGACGAATACTTCACAAGGACGTACGATAACAGACGGCAGATGTGTCAAGTATATTAGGTCGGCGTTCGAGCGCTCGGTCGCGTACCTCACACTTATATTCACTGCATACGCTACCCACACAGCTCGACGGTAATTCTACACCGTAGCATCGAGCTGACGATACTTTAAAAAGCATATACTAAAAGCGAGCAAAATAAGACTCTGGAGTCGACGACTAGTTCTTAACGAATTAGATAAAATTATTTGTTAGTCGAATTCACGACGTCCTCCCTTCATCTCGAAGTACGGACATCACAAATTGGCATTCCTTGTGGGGAACTAGTCCTTTTTGTTATTGCTTATTATGAGCTTATAATAATAAAATAACAAATTGGCATACAAGCTTGTAACTTTTCTTCACAAATTGACACTTAATAGATACTAAAATGAATAAAACTTATGAAGAAATTCTTGCTTTAACTGATCTCGCTAAAAGAATGGAATTATAGGAATCATATCATAAAGCAAAAGAGGCCGGAATATCATAGAAATTCCTTGAATTATCTCGTAGCGTTGCCTTAAATAATGCAACCCTGCGAACTAATCAAGCTACACAGCATCTCATCTTCTTCAGCGACGAAAATACGCCACTTAAAGATTTTTTACGAGACATTGAGAATGGCAGGTCCCTTGTTTCAGAAGCAGAAGAACTTATGTGTATGCGAACCATTATATCTAGATTCAAGGGCAGAGCAAGAAGCTGCTTAGATGAGTCAACTTTTTAAACATTGGATAAACTTATAGAATATCTTAAGACTTAATATATAGAACGCGGCTTCTATACTCGATTTTTCGAACAGAATTATTTTTTAAGCGTGTGTGTGTGTGCAATTACATCGCACCCACACATGCATACGCATTGACTTCATACCAAGCAAGTTCAAGCCTCTGTTGAAATTCATACTTGGTGCCTCCGTTAATAAAGAGCGCGAAGTGT
>JAPYYV010007924.1:0-15649 GCA_030522625.1 Copidosoma aretas | reverse complement strand
ATTGTTTGTTATTGAAAGTATTTCGAACACAAATTTCAAGTATTAAATTAATTCTTAGCGTTAAGAAAATACTGAATTGTCTATATATATTTATATACATATTTATATACATACATATAAAATTACTGCTCGTAATATGGTTAAGACTGTTGAAACCATCGTTGCATACTCTTGACATAACCGAATTTTACACAATAGTGAGTTACAGTATTTCATATCAACTTACTATATACAAAGATTATTATTTGCACAGTAAACTTTATGCATTGAAGTTGAGTATTTAGAGTGAAGAAATGTAATAGATGAGTAGCACTTTACTCCTAATTAAAATAATAATTTCTTTTTATTTCAAGAATTTCTCACAATTTTTTTGCAAAATAATTTTATTTACTACAATAGATACAAACATCACGCTTTATTTCTAGGTAGAAGTAGTTATATTAATAGTTTTTACTTTAAAAGATTATTTAAAACAAAAATTATTTACCAACCTTAAAAAAAATCTGTCCGTTCATTGTTATTTAATCAGCAATTTATTCAAATATTATATTATTAACTCGCTGTCCCCCGGGTTACTGGGTTAAAAAGCTTGGGATTTAGGTTATGTTGATATTTAAAAAATAATTTATTGAACTACAATATTATCCTCTCGCTGTCTGAGCTGTCTCTCTTGTTACTGGGTTAAAAAACTTGGGATTTTGTTTTTTTGTAAAAATGATTAATTCAAATAATTTATTAATAACTTGCTGTCCCCCGAGTTACTGGTTACTTTAACATAAATTTTTTCTAATTTTTTCCACTTTAAGGGTTGTTTTTACCCCTTACGTCAATGCATTCTAGAAATTATTTATATTATTACTTGATGTTTATTTTCGGTTTGCCAAGTAAAAAGAACAATTTTTTATAAATATTTTCTAAAATTTGTTCAGTTTTATCTGATTTCAGGGTAGTTTCATCCCCCTAAGATTTAACTGAATCATTTATTTTATGTATTTTTATATATTTTTTAACTTCTCCATCAAATCTTAATGATTTTCTATGATTGTAAAAAAAAATTAATTTTATGAAAAAAAATTTCTAATTTTTTTAACTTTAAGGGTTGTTTTAACCCCTTTAAATAAAATATTGTAACTTCGGACCACTTTTCCTATATTCTGTATTACATAAGCTTTAAGCTCCAAAAAGAATCAATAGGATGGTCAATTCATTTTGAAGATATTTTATTTTAGGAAAAAAAACCCGTTTTGGCCTACTGTGCGACGTATTGATTCATCTATTAACTTAGCCTGCGCAAAGGTATCTTTAACTTGTGGAAGCCGCGAGGTAGCTTGACCACTTGTCATTTTAGATACACCAAGCTTTTTAAAGTTAGAAAAAGAAGCTTTAATCTTTGAGAAGAGGCCAAGCTGAGTTATAAAGGGACTCCATAATTCTGATTAACTGGAAAATGGAGTGGCAAAGGTCAAGTCCCAACGTACGAAAATCAGTTGAGCTAATAAGTTTACAGAAATTTAGAAGACTTGCTAAAATCGAGCTAACTTATAATAAATGTACATAAAGGCAAAATATGCACTTAAATTCTAACCTAAAAACAACGATAACAAAATTTACGGTGAGTCAATGAACGACAGCATGTAGCAGCAACAGCAGCAGCGGGTACAGGCACGGAGTAGCCTGCAGCAGAAAGGCTTGTGTGTGTGTGTGTGTGTGTGTGTGTGTGTGTGTGTGTGTGTGTGTGTGTGTGTGTGTGTATTGAACGAAAATAAAAGAAGGCACTTAACGCCAAAAACAAAAGAAAATTAGGTTTTCAAGAACTAGCTGAATAATTACTAGTTACAATTAAATATTTTGAGTCACGCACCTATGTTTACTTAATACTTGAGAGAAAACGAAAAGAGCTCCTTTATGCGAAGAGTGCATGTATAGTAAGTTTTTCAAGTCAATAACTAGCCGTGTGACTAGACTGTATGAGCATTCGGTGATGACTGACTGTACGGTAATAACAAATTGAGTGTTTTGGGCTAACTGGTTTTGGTTCTAATGTTAATAATGATGATGTTATTAATTAAAACACGAGAAAATTCAGTGCAATGGGATAACTGGTTTTAGTTCTTATGGTATTAATAACAATGCCATTAATTAAAACGCGAGGAATGTTAGCGCTCTGGGTCACCTGGTATTAGGTCTTATATTATTAATAATGATGTAAATAATTGAAACGCAAGAAAACTAATCGCTCTGGGTCACCTGGTATTAGTTCTTAAGTTATTAATAAAATTGTAAATAATTAAAACGGTCGAAAATTAAGCGCTCTGGGATAACTGGTTTTAGTGCTTATGTTATTAATAACAATGGCATTAATTAAAACTCTAGAAAAGTTAGTGCTATGGGTCACCTGGTATTAGCTCTTGTATTATTAATAATAATGTAAATAATTAAAACGCAAGGAACGTCAGTGCTCTGGGTTAACTGGTTTTAGATTTTATGGTATTAATAATCATGTTGCAAGAGAATCTCTCTACAAGAATAAAACCGTTATCAACCTTATCTTTTCATGTAAAAATGTAAGATGTTATGAAAATATACATAATATTATTATTATTACGGCCTGTATTTTATGCATTGTCAAACATTAATGTATATTTGAATAGATCGCCAAAAATTTCTGACAAATTCTTTAGTATGGCAATCTGCTTTATCGATCCATGTTACTCTGTTGTCGATCGATCGACGAATTCGACTGTACCATGCAAAATCTGGCCGTACCGACAGCATCAAGACGGTAGCTCAGCAGGGGTCCAAACGCGATCATTCGATATGTAGTAAATCCTACAATTTTTTGCGATAGTCGCTATAAAATAACCAGAAAAGAAGGTTACGCGTATGCGTAGTCTAGGGATTCGCGATCAGACTCCTGTTCTCGAGCAAATATCACTAGTGCTCTACTGATAAATATATGTCTTATACGTCAGGAAGGTTAGTGCTAGAGAATTCCCAAATCTAAAAGGAACTTTTATACATCGCTGTGATGATGCTTAAAACTTGTACACATGGTCTTATATTGCTTTCTCATAAATATTTATTCCAATCCAATAAATATTCATATATTTTTCTCTGAATTTTTTTTATTTTTTAATTTATCTGCTAATGAAGATGTACATTTTTCAAATTATTATTTAATTTTTAATATAAAAATTACTTAATTCTAAGAAATAAACTTATTATTAGTTCATTACCTTAATTTTTAGTGAAATATCGATTCATTTAATGTTATTGACGATCAGTTAAATGGCTTTAACTGTTTCTAACTTAACTTGAAAAAATATTTATTTAAATAACAAAATATTTGAAGTTAAAAAAGAATTCTAATAAACGTAGATTATGAAAAAATTTTTGAGATTTATTTGCATAAGTGAGCCACATTCATCAAATTTATGTACATCTATTTATAAGAACTAATCAAAAAAATGAGAACTCGCATTCTACATCTCAAACGAAATCTTGTAACATTAGTATAATATCGCACTTGTTATCTTCTCTAGTATTCATATGAATAATTGATTTAAATCAAACATAAATATATTCACATGCGTTCAAATAAATATTATATCTAGTAAAGTTCACACTAAATCAAATAAAAACAATATTTATTTGAACCTGTTAAAAAAAATTATATTGTTGGGAATAATGAAAGGTAGTGTTGAAAGTATAATAATATATATTAGGAAAGTAAACTTATCAACTATTATCCATCGTGACCTTAACGACTAAAGAACAACTGCTTACGACAAAAGCTAGAGTTAGACTGACTGAAGCGTATCTCACAGCATACGTGTACTGCTTGGCGCCACGTGTACAATTATGTATAGTTCTATACACAGATTAGACTGTACCAATTTACTATATATTACAACAGATATACTGCTTGATGCATATTTTTTAAGATCAAAATAATAATTGCATAACATATCCTTAAAAACATTACATATTCATTTTCGTCGAAAAAAAAAGCTTTTATTTCAAGAATAATGATTCATTATAATCAAAAAAGTATTTATTTAAATGCATCCAAACCAATACTAAATCGATTTGAGTAAAAACTTTATTTATCAAATACAATATTTATCAAGAATTGTGAAACAGAAGTTAATATACTGCTCCATAAACATTTATAAAGTGTAAGTAAATATCTACGTATCATAACGTCGATAACATACAATAATTATTTTAAATAGGTAAATATGCTATTGCTTCCAGTGTAAGTACTTATTTGAGCTGAATAAACAATTAAGTTGTTTGTATTCGTATGAACAATTTACTTCATTAAAAAAAAATATTATTCACATGTATTTAAATGAATATTATCTCAGTTCAAATAAACACTCTATTACAGAAAAAAACATCTATTTAACCAAAATGAATATTTGTCAAACTTATTGTCAACTGCGTCGATGATTTCTTTGGTTTGAATGTATATTTCCTCTTTTCTATATTGTCACTTATTTGAAAAGAATAAAATATTTCTTTGTTTGTATTCGAATAAATAATGTATTTGTTTCTAATTTTATTTATTTGAAATAATGAGATACTCTGCAAAAAGTTACGAAGTTTATGCTATGACAATCAAATAAATATATATTTAACTGAACTGAATATTTGTCAAACGCATTGTCGACTGCGTCGATAATAGTAAATATTTATTTATTTTTATTACATATTTCCTTTCTTCTAAAATGTCACTTGTTTGAATAGAATAAACTATTTCTTTGTTTGTATTCGAATAAATGATGTATTCCTGTCTAATTTTATTTGTTTAAAAGAACGAGATACTCTTCAAAAATTTACCAAGTTTATGCTATTACAATCAAATAAATATTTATTCAACTGAAGTAAATATTTGTCAAACTCACTCATTGTCGACTGCATCGAAAATTGGTAATGGTTATATATTTTCTATCTATTAAAATGTCACATATTTGAACGAAACAAAATATTTCTTTGTTTGTATTTATATAAATACTTTATTTAATGGGAGCAAATTATTTATTTACTTCTATTTGATTGTTTTTAATAAATATTATCTCATTATAAATAATTTTTATTTAATATGTAGTTTTCAACGAACATGAAAATTATTTACTCTGATTTTATAAATATTTATTTAACTCAAACAATGAATTATTTAAATTAGAGAAATAAAAATGAAATAAATATATTCATTTGGATAGGCAAAATTTTTTTCTCAGTTTACTTACAGCACATGATTCTGAGATCTGTGAAGGAAAATACAATTAATTCCTTTTTTTGGCGGACTTTCTGTATCTGACATTTTAAAATTCTACAAACAAACATATAATTTATGTTTAGAGACCCCAAAAAAAATGTGTCTATTGTTTTCATGAAAAAAATATTTAATTTTTGCCGCCATGTTGTGTCCATTTTTAAATATTTATAACTAACATTATTAAATGCAAACAATACATTTCCAAGGAGATACGACAAACTACACCTGTGTATCAATTTATTTCAAAGAAAAACAAAAATATACATATAGGTCATTTCACCTTAACGGAGACAAAAATAATTATTTTTTCTAAAACTTGGGTATTTAATAGAACTCCATGATATAACAATACTGTAATTTTTTCAGATTTTTTTACCTTTATCTCGGCCGTCACTAGCGGTTGCATATTGAAAGTTTCTTAATTGTTCATTTTGCCGGCAAATATGTGTAAAAAAAAAATTCATCCCCATTTGTTAGCATTTTTTCCGTAAATACGATAAAATATTATCAGAAATTTTAAGGTTCAGTTCACCGGTCTTTTTCAAATTTTAAATTCGAAAACCGATTTTTCTAAAAGATCGAAAAGTTTTTTTTTTTCAACTGACTACATCCGCTTTTAATAAATTTTTGTCGCGTGATGGCTACTGCCGAGGAACAGGCCCGAAAATAGGCCTAAAACCAAAAAAATACGATTTGTTGTGATTTTTGAACATAGACTTCAGTTATGGAAGCTCCAGCGAGCAGTGGTGCTAACCCAAGATTTTTATGCGCAAGTCAGAAGTTGGTACCACTGCAATGCATGTTTTGTACTGTATATATATATGTATGGTCGCCCAACCTCTTTTAGCCACCGAAATTTACTTTTTGCACAATTATTTCAATATTTAGTCTGGCTACTCATACTTTTGATTACGGCAATTGAAAGATGAAGTTTCAACCTACAAAACCTGTGTACTCACAGTACCAAACACTTTGGATTAAGATTGTAATTTATCAGTTTTAGTAAGCCTGCCGTAAGAGCCGATGATCAAAGAGCGAACTCCGAACTCAAATTTCTCGAGATTTTGGCCGGTTAGGGGTATAAAAAGAGGTATCGTTGGATTCAGCGTGGTCTAGTCTAGTAAATACACGGAGAAATGTTTTCCTCTAAAAAGTAAGGTACGATATATCGCCACCTACAGGTAGCATGACGCACCTCAAAACTCAGCGTACACAAAACTGGTACCCCAGATTTTGAGGTACCGTACACCTAACCAATATGTACAGTTCGTATCAGTCATCACAATACTCACGTGCGGTACCTCAAAATCTGGGGTACCAGTATTGTGTACGCTGAGTTTTGAGGTACGTCATGCTACCCGTAGGTGGCTTTATATCGTACCTCACTTTTTAAAGGAAAATATTTCTCCGTGCAGGACATGTCTGGAGTCGAAACACTTGGGCGCTGAACCTCCTTAAAATTAAAAAAAAAAGAAAAAGTACAGAACAACGTGGTTATGATCGCAAAATATGAATCCATGATAGATGCGAAAAATAAAATGGCTGGTCCAATATGGCGGTCAAGTTTATTCAAATTTGCAAATTTGACAATATAAATAATATGATTGTATTCTACGAAAATTTTTAAGGAACAAGTGTCTATCAAAAATTTTCGTTAAAAACTAACTGTGCGGAAAAAAAAATTCTACAAGTCTGGGCGACTATCACGCGTAATATAATTACGTTTTCGTCTTTTATGGACAGAAATATCCGAATCTTTCAAGATACTTGAGTTTCCAATAAAAGATACTTTAAGTTTAAGGTAGGAAAACAAAAAAAAAAGTTTCATTTAGTATAGTTGAAAATATTATCAATGTTATGAAATTATTCACTTTTAAAAAATGCAACTACAATACTTTAGTAATATTCTCTTAATCAATACGGTGTTCGGCCAAGATTACAATATTCATGGTTAAATACATCCTTCTAAGTGCAACAGCTAGTACACGGCTAATTCACAAATAATTTTTTTTGAAGCATCATTGTACTATGAAAGACGTATTTAGAAGAAGATTGTATAATGGTTTTAGGGTATATAAGGGGTATCAAAGGAACAGTTCTTACTTTAAAAAAAATTGTGTATTTCGTTTTGCATCACAATTCGTGTATTTTATAAGTTTATTGTGAGAATTTCACCCAGATTTTACGTAAAAGAAAATATTATTATAATTATTATTATTACTTCGGGATCAATGACAGGAAATAATTTACGAAACATCATTATCTTACTTTTAGTTATTCATAGAGCTAAAAGACTTTAAAAAAAAAAATAATGGAATTAAGTACAGTGTGAAATAACAAGCGTGAATAAAGTTTTTAAAACTTTAAACTTTAGACTCAAAGGGTGGCGCACCATCGTATTAATAAGTTTACATATGAAATTCTCGTGTAATCGAAGATGATAACTGTAATAAATAAAACTTTTTATTTTTTATTTTTTTACCTTGAATTTAAAGTATCCGCTATTGGAAACTTATGTATCTCGAAAGATTCTAAGATTTCTGTCCATGAAAGACAAAAACATGAAATTACATTACGCGTTATAGTCGCTAAGATGTGTAGAATTTTTTTCTCTACCACGTTACTTTTTAACGCAAATTTATAATAAACATTTTTCCTTGGAACTTTTCGCAGAAAACAATTATATTTTTTACATCGTCAAATTCGTCAATTTGGATAAACTTGTCCGCCAAATTGGACCAGCTATTTTGTTTTCGGCATTCATCACGACGGATTTATATTTAGCGATCATAAATGCGTTGTTCTATACACTGGTAGAAGTAATTCTTAATAATAATGGAATTGGCGTCTTTGCGAAGCTAATTTTACAAAGCATTGATCGTAAGGATAAACGCTTCAGAATAAAGCCTTATTTCTATGTTCCAAAGATGTATAGCTTTACTCCAAAATCCCGATATAACTTTGGGACAAAGTTTAATGTCTTAACTATTATGTCCGCGACTTAGGGATAACGTCATGTGACATGTGCACGATATATATATATATATATATATATATATATATGTTTACACAAGTTTGCCCGCGTGCGCGCGTACATATTGTACATAAATAAAAACCATATAAATATTTATTGCGAATTATTATTATTCATCAAATATTTCATGTCAAAATCAAAATTATTTAAAGATAGCATCTTATCACCAAAGTTCATTCCATTATAGTTAAGACATAATCCTTTGCGTTGAATCGAATGTCATATTCCTCAATAGTTATGGCCGCGCCTTCATTATAATGAGTTACTTCTACCAGTGTACTTAAATTTTTTTTTTTCAATTGTAACTGAAGCATGTGTTCAAAAAAAAAAAAAGGTGTTTTTTGTGTTTTAGGCCTATTTTTTGGCCTGTTCCTTGCCAATAGCCATCATGCGAAAAAAAATTAATTGAAAGTGCATGTTATAAGGTTAAAAAAAAAAAATGCGGATCTTTTCCAAAAACCTACTTTTAAATTTGTAATTCAAAAATTATGAGTAACCCTGTACTTAAAATTTTTGAAAATTGTTTCATTGTATTCTACCAGAAAAATTTAAAAAATAACGTTAAAATTTTTTGTGTTTTTACACATTTATGCACAATTAAAATCAACAATTTCGCGGTATAAGAGAAATCTTCAAATTTGGAACCGCTACCGATAGCCGAGATAATGGTAAAAAAATCTGGAAAAATTACAGTATTGCTATCTTATGGAGTACTATCCAATATCCAACTTTAAGAAGAAAAAAAATGTTGTTTTCTCCTTTTTTCCTGCTGTGCGTCCCCCACGAACCCATAGCCCCTTCCCCATACCATTTTGTTTACCCCCTCAGTCCCTACAAGAAAATAATATGAAATGCATTCGTTTTCTGTTATTTCCATTAGTTCAATTTTTTGAAAAAAAACCCCACACCCCACCAGTGACTGCCCCTACAGCCCTTCTCGGTATAAGTGAAAATTTCCTTTTTTTTTCGATAAAGGACATACCTGCACCAACGCAATGGGTTTTTAGGTTCCAATGAAATTCTATGAAATTGTAATATGTTATTGTACAAAACCTCCTGAAAAAACAAGTCTCGATAATGGACAGTTTTTGAGTATCGATGTCGGCTATTTTGGACAAGGTTACTTTGGCAGGCATCGCAGTAAAGTCAACACATGTATCTTATTCGATATACAGACAGATGAGCGTAAAGAAATATGTCGAGTGCATGTACATGGCTGTGATAATGCGTGTGTACTCGTTCGCAACAAAGATGCAAGCATCCCCGAACGATTTACGGCAGTTACAAAAATCTCTACTCACATAATCTGCGATACTACTATAAGCCTCCAGCCAACATCAGAATCGCTGGTTCTCTCAGACCATGATTGATATCGCCGACGTACTCATGGCATTATTAACACAGCCTTTATGCTCAGGTGTATGTGACATACCACTTTTTTATTCAGGTAATAGAAGATATCGCTGATTCCCGCAGATAAGGAGTCGTATCGCATTATTCCTCATGCAATCAGCTTTAAAAACGTTAGTGCTTTCAAAAAAATATAGTAAACTATACATATAATCTGAGGAATTTTTAGATATTGCTTTCTTTAATCTTCAGAATATATACGATATCACTGGTTTTGCTGAGACTAAGTGCGGTAGCGTACATCCTACAAAAGATGATATGCATCTTGCATCTTTGTTGCGAACGAGTACACATACACATTATTACAGCCATGTACATGGACTCGACGTATAATTTAGCTCTTATCTGTCTGTATATCGAATAAGATACATGTGTTGACTGTACTGCGATGCCTGGCAAACTAACCTTGACCAAAATAGCCGACTTAGGTAATAATTTACTCAAAAACTGTTCATTATCGAGCCTTATGCCAATGGGAACTTTTTTTCAGAAGATTTTGTTCCATAACATATTTAAATTTCATCGAATTTCATTGGAACCTAAAAACCTGTTGTGTTGGTGCAGGGTCCTTTGATCCAAGAAAATTGCGGTTAAACCCCGCCCCTCGGAAGAAGCCCATAACCCAATAACCCAAATAACTTAAATATCACCCTCTCTAAGCCAAACTCTGCTCAAAACAGAGAAATTATTATGATTACAGCTGAAGCATCACTCCCCCTCTCCTACAGCCTCACTACATTTTCAAAATTTGATATAAATGACGCAGTCCAGCTTAAGCCACCTATAAAACTCGAGAATTTTCGAACTCTGTGAAAAACGACTGATTGCAGCCGAAGCCGCCAGTTCTCATCTACTCTGAATTTTTGATGTTAAAAAAAAAGGAAAGTTTGGTATGTAAGTCTTTAAAATTTCATATACTGCTTTTCTGAGTTTTCGACAATACTCATGGGGCAAACAGGCTGGCGCACAACATTTATTACACAGTATTTTCTAAAATATTTAGATAATGTTGAATTCTCTGCTATATATATTAATAATTTTGAATATATAATTTTCAATTCTAGTCATGTTTTAGTGAAACAGTATTCTGCTATATCATCAAGGGTTTTCCTCTGTTCCTCTTTTCTCTTAAATTTAAAATAAATTAAAAATCGTTCTCTGAAATTTTCAAGAACTTACATATTCAGAACTAAAAATGGGTATATTATTATTATATAACAGAATCGAGCTGCTCGCGCATATGTGTTTTTTTGCATTTTATGGATGAACACAAGTATTTCTAAATATTCTTTAGCTTGTATCTGAAGAATGAGTTAGCTACAGTTGTTTTAAAGCAGAAAAATTTATTTTCATTTTAATTGTTCAAACAAAAAATAAAATAAAATTTATTTTTAATGTTAATACTTTGGCCGTTTTTTTGAATACTTCTGAGAGCTCTAAAATAAATTTCCTTCGAAATAACTGTTAAGGCTTGGGTGAAAAATAGTTCCGAAAGCAGGCAAGAGATTTATCAGAACTTAAAATGCGTGGAACTTACAGCCCTCCGGTAGATAAATTGATAGAGCGTTTTTCCGGTTAACAGAAGGCTATGTGTTCAAACCGCAACCGGAGATAGTTTATTTCATTCTTGCTCGTTGATGATTCGCACATCATCACTAAAGAGCACGTAATAATTTAAATATATCAAATTGTTAATTCTTAAATAAATATTAAAAAATAATTGTTTAAAGCTTGTCATTTAACAGACATTTAGTGTTAAGAGAGGTCGAAAGATGATTTTTGTGTGTCTCCACCTAAATGAGTCGCGTTTGTATGATGATGACATGTCCGATGGAGCATGATACAAAAAGCATAGTAGGTTAGCGCTCGGAGAAATAAGGTAAGAGTTTAAATTGTTTAGTCATATTACTATTTATTCATATCGAAAGAAAATTTCATTGTTCCGGAAAACATTTTATTTCATGATTATATTACCGTATAGTATTTCATCAAATTTGCATTTTATTCATTTCATACAGTTTATTTACTTCCACATACTGATCAGTTAGCATAATCTATTTACTTTCCCGACATCGGTTTCGCTTTCTACCTCGTATAATTAGAATTGTAATTCCATTACATTTATGTTTCTTGCATTATCGTAACACTACTTCTTGCTAATTGCTTTTGTTTATTCGTTTTCTCCGTCGTTACACATTTCTCATATTTGAGTCTTGTCACATGTTATTTCGAATTCTTCTATTTGCCTTTTATTCATTGCCATTGTACTTTTTGGTTTCTTTTAAGTTGTGTACCATTTCACCCATTTTCCCCTAATTCTGTGGTTAATCATAGAAGTTATTTAAACTTATTACCGTAATGACACATTTTCGTTCTTATTTTCACAATAGTTACTCTCTTGTCCTTGAAATTGCATAATTTCTCTAACCACATTTTCTGCAGCATAATATCACAATCTTTCAAAAATTTTGATCCATCTCTTACCTTCTTTACCCCTGCTATATTGCATGTAAATGGCTTATTATTAGTTTTATGTTGCATCTGATCAGTCTCCTTCTGTTATCATACAGATTCCTAGTAACCGAAAATAATGTTTGTTCTCCTGCCTTGCTAAAATGCCATTTTCCTCCAACCATACAAGCCACTGACTGTTGATGTTGATCGTTTGATACCCAATTTTTACTCTTTCTTTGTCTTTTTCTGCTTCCTTTCCTATTTTTTTTCGCCATCTTCGCACTCCTTTCTCCCTTTGTGTATAATCATTCTCCATCCAGATATTTAAACTTTTTAGCCATCCTTTTTTTTTCATAATTTATTCTTTATTTTTTAAATCGCTCGTCTCTATCAACCAGCCGACTGCCACTGGTGTGATTGTTCTAATTTTTATTGCCGTATACAAATTTGTTCCCAATACTTGCGCTATTTCTTACTGTAGTCCACCACCGACTGTTCTAAATCCTTGAATACAAATTTTCTTTTTTCTTTTACTTTTTTCTTCAATTTTATATTTCATCTTTCATCTCACTTTCCCTCATTTTATCATGTTGTTGTACTTGAAACTTTTCTATATATCCTAATATACTTGGCTGCTGCTGGCCTCTCTCTCTCTCTCTTACCTCTTGTTCATTATTCGCGTTCTCTACGCTTACTTGTTTTTTCCTCATGAACACGCTGCTCATACCTATCTCCTCCGAGTCTGATTTTCTCTCTCTCATTATTTTCCCAACTAAAAAGTCGTTAGCTATGTACGTATAGTCACATTGCTCGTTTTCTAGAGATTCCTGTATCTCCGATGAGTCTTCTCTTGCCCTGCTCTCTGCTGCTTCTCGCACTGCTCTGTCACTTCCTAGCAACGGGAAAAGTTCCCTTTTTACTATTGTGTCTCGCTTCAAATACCGTTTCATCATTTCTGCACCTCCCATACTATCCCGTCCTTTACACGTTCTTCCTTTTTTTTTAATTTTTCCTACTTCCTTATTGTTATTACTTTTCTCTCTTGAACCTCTCTCTCCAGCATTCTTAGTCTCAATGCCCGCCATTTTTCACTGCCACAGTCTCACTTCTTTAAATTTTTTACCTGTCCTTTAGATTCCCCGCGTAAGCACTTTGGAGAACACTGCCTAATAACAACATCGGAACCATTTACACTATTATTATCTTATAAACAATCAACACTTCAAAATATTTTATTTTGTCACTTTTTGTGGAGCGGCCCATACACGCATGTTATTCTTACGACCGCGGAAGGCGCAGAACCCCGACTTCATCAAATATATATTTATATCTGTCAAGTATCTATTTATATTATCTAAAGAGGGAGTTGGTTTGTGTAGCCCGCTGTGGTGCTAATTTATTTTATATTAAAAAATTTCCTCTACCTTTTCTAGTAGTCATTTCAAAAATTTATCATTATTTTAACGAATATTTATGTTTGGCTTCAAAATTTTGTGAAATGAGAAACAAGACAAAAACTTAATAGTTTTTCAAATTATTAATCTGCTGTTGCTGTTTCTTAAAACAGAAATTGTTTATTGTAAAATACCTAGTTAAAAAAGGAATTTTTTTTTTACTTAAATTCCTGGGTTATAGAGATTTGTAAAGTTAATACGAAAAAGAGCATTCGTAACTCGATCGTGAAGGCTTCTTTACGAACCTCGTTACGTCCCACAGTGGGACGAAACGGGTTTTTTTCCGGAAATAAAATATCTCCAAAACTAATTAACCAATCTCAATGATTTTTTTTGGAGCTTACAGCTTATTTAACACAAAATATGGGAAAAGTGATCCGGATTCCAAACATCCCCATCAAGGGGATGAAAACAACCCTTAAAGTAGATGAAATTAGACAAAAATTATTTAAAATTGACGTTTTTTATTATAATCGTTGAAAATCTTTAGAAATTCATGAAAGACACAAAAAGTGTGTTACAATACACACAATCGATAGTGTAAGTACGTTGTTGAGGGTTAACACAACCCTTAGAGTTGATAAAATTTGAAAAAATTCATTTAAAATTTACGTTTTTTACTATAATCGTTGAAAATCTTTAGGAATTAAATAAAAAGACTGAAAGTGTGTTACAGTTCACACAATGGATAGTGTAGATAGTGTACGCTTGATTATACTCGCGAGCAAAGAAGAAGCTATGAAGCTTATAAAACCAGGAAGAAGTGTATCAACGCAAAGAATTTTTTGTAGCCAATGTTGCAGCTTGATTCCTTAACAATGTATATCTGTATTTACATTGTACGCAAACATACTTACAGCAGGGACTATTGTATGCGCCCTCCTGGCTAACCCAGGGCTTTCCCAAGTGGCATAATTCGAGCGCGCGCAATTTCATTCATCTATGTAAGCAAACCGCAAAAAGCCAGCGCTACGTAAAATTATGAACAATTAATAACCTAATAACCCAAGGTGCTTTTAAATTAATAAATAAATAAATCCCACGATCCTTAACCCAATGACTCTGCACGCCTATTAGTTAATTAATGAATAAATACCAAGCTATATAACCCAATGCTCTTATTATTTAATAAACAAATTATCAATAAATACCAATTAACCTTGACCTAATAACCCAGGGAACAACAGATAATACAACAGAAGATTTTTTATTGTTAAGAGTATTGACAGTTATTAAATAACATAAAAAATAAAAAAAATAAAAATTATTTCCAAGCAATTATACCTAATAACACGATAGACTTCAACCTAATAAATCAGGGTGGCAGAAAATAATTAGAGATTATTAATTGGTCAAAAGAATGATGATTAAAAAATAAGTAAAAACAGACAAAATAATCAATCCCAAGCAACTTTAATCCAATAACCCAATGGACTTTAAGCTGATTACCAAGTGATTAGCAAATTATTTAATTATTGGTTATTAATCGTTACAAATAATGACACATAAGAAATCGATAAATTATGCAAGAAGCAAAAACTTAATCCCAAGCAACTGCAACCAAAGAACCGAAACCTATTTTTTTATTTTCTGTTGTCTCCTGTGTCATTGGGTTGAACTTATTCGTTATTTATTTAATATTTTTTTATAAAATATTGAGCGCTCTGGGTTGATTAGCTATGGATTCATTAATTAAGTAAGCAGCGCGCTGGCTTACATAGCATTCGATTTATTAATGTATTATTTAAGCAGCGCGCTTGGTTACGTAGCAATAAACGTTATCAGATACACAATGAATAAGGAAATCGTAAGCGTATAAATTCAAGATTATATACCAAACTTCTTCGATTAGTTAAATTTAACGTTTTATTGTATTAAATTATAATCATACTTAGTAATCGAAAATGTGATTTGAAATTAAATGACGATAATCATTATACTGTACTTCAGATATTTCGTCAATTAAAGCTCAGTTACGGGAAGTTTTAGCCCCCTACAACATACCAGCATAAC
>JAPYYV010007923.1:0-13016 GCA_030522625.1 Copidosoma aretas | reverse complement strand
CATCTACTCATAGTTGGATAGAATTAGCCAATTTCGGGCTAATAATAAGGGAAATTGATAACTCAGATTGAAAAAATTTTTTTCGTCGATTAATGTATCAGAAACCACACCCTAAGGTTAAAGGCCAATCCAAGGTCAGCCAGGGGGTAATAATAGTGGTAAAAATCGTAAAAATGGGTTTTTTGCGACTTGCGCGGAAAGCGTAAAAATGCGCAATAACAAGACAAATCAAACAGTTTTTGTGAGCCCTGATCAGTCCAGCCGTTTTAGAATAAATTACAAAATACCGCATTTTTTGGCCATTTTTTGAATACTGTATAACTCACGTCGTATTTATTATTAAGACTTGAAATTTCGATGAAATAAGTCTTTTCTTGGCCTAAACATATACACTAAATTTTAAGAAGATCGGTTAGAAACTTCTTTTGTAATATAAAAAAACGAAAAAAGCCCTTTAAAAATGTCTATAAAAAAGTTCTGGGCCATCATAGAGTAATTTTTCAAACGCGCTCTTGTTTCTTAGATGTTTTTCCTAAACACAGTAAAACAGCGTTTATCTGCAGGTAAAGAAGTACTCCTAAAATAAAAAAAAAAGTAAATGATTTCGCGCTTTGGCGGGAGACCAGTGGAGGGGGTCTTTGAGCTCCAGGAGGCGAGGATAGGCCCAATTCCTCAAATTTTCCCTTCCAAACTTTTTATATCTATCCGTACTTTGACAGCATAATAGCTGATAGAAAAATACAAACCATCAATAATACATTAAATTACCATGGAAAATCAATAATGACAATATTCATGATGATAAAAAAAAAGAATTAAGTTCTTGTTTGTAAGATGTTCATTCTTTGTGTTTCTACCTTCTTTGGAAACATAATGGCGAGTACAGCAGTACAAAATTTTCAACTTTAAAATAGAGAGGAAATCAAAGAAATTTTTCTACTAAATGATACAAACAAATTCTATTGATAAAAAATGAGATTATGTTTATAATTACTATTGTTTCCTGATAGTTGAATAGTGTATTATGGTTTCCATAGGTTTACTCGCTAGTGCATTTTGGATAAAGATACAAATTAAAAAGAAAATTTTTTTGGAAAAATCATTGAGTAACACATATACTGTAGTTATTATTATTAATTTACGGTAATTGACGGGTGGAGTAATGGCTTGTATTGTTGTACTCGCCATTTTGTTTCCAAAGAAGGTCAAAATACGTAGAATAATTATTTTACAAACGAAAACTAAATTTATTATTTTTATCATTATTATTATTATTATTGTTATTATTATGAATTTCCCATGGTAATTTATTGTACTATTACCGGTTTGTATTTTTCTATTAGCTATCATACTGTCAATGTACGTATAAATATAAAGAGGTCGGAAGAGAAAATTAAGCCTATACTCGCCTCCTGAAGCTCAGAGACCTCCACTGGTCTCCAGCCAAAGCGCAAAATAATTTTTTTTTTTTAATTTTAGGAGTACTTGTTCACCTGTAAAATGAACGCCGTTTTACTGTGTTACAGAGAAACATCTAAGGAACAGGAGCGCGTTCGAAAAATTACTCTATGAGTGTCAAAAACTTTTTTGTGGACATTTTTCGGAAGGACTTTTTTTCGTTTTTTTTGTACTACAAAAAAAGTTTCTAACCGATCTTTTGAAATTTGGTGCATATATTGAAGCCTATAAACGACACATTTTATTAAAATTCCAAGTCTTAATATTCAATACGACGTGAGTTATACAGTATTCAAAAAACGGCCAAAAAACGCGGTATTTGGCAAATTATTAAAAAATGGCTGGACCTATCAGTGCTCACAAAAACTGTTTTAATTCATCTTTTCACTGCACATCTTTTTCCCTTCCTGACTTTTGTTGGTAATTTTTACGCTTTTTGCGCAAATCGCCAAAAACCGATTTTTACGATTTTTACTTTTTGTTTACCCCCCTGCTGACTTCAGATTGGCCTTTAAACTTGAGGTGTTATTTCTAACACTATAATCAACCATAAATAATTTAAAATCCGAGTTATAAATTTCCCTCTCGAAAAAAGCTAATTGTATCCGACTATCAACCAGAAATATATATATCTACATGTATCAGGACGTATGCGTCAATGGCTACTTATTATACAGTAGAAGTCGTAGATATAGATATAGATTTCTCAAGTACGCCTGACCGGCGACCGCGTATCAGGACTGCGCATTTACGAAAAATTTACTTCGGGATTTGGAAAGTAAATTTTTCTGTACGTCTAGAATCTGGAAGTATTGTATTTTACTTTTAGTATCGCGATGTATGTGGCGCTTACATTTAGATTCTCGATGTATACTTCGTTACCGACCTGAGCAGATTTTTTCAATGGTCTAAAACATTTTTCTACGTTTACCTATGTGTAAGAAAGTCTCTTATACATTTAAAGTAAAATTTATAATTTTTTAAAGATTATTATCCAAATTAAAAATTATATGGTGTTTCTGAAAAAGACCAGTGATAAAGCATGGACTCGGAGAGAGGCCTCATACCCCCACCACGAACATACCTACTCCAACAGGTACCCCTACCGCGCGCATGGCCACTCCAAAAATTACCCACATCAGCGCAAGCGTCAGAGTTGCTACTTGAGAGATAATATAACAAGGCCCTTTAGCAGTGGCAGCGATAAAACTGGTAGTGGCACTAGGAGCAGCAGCAGCGGTAGAAATGGTAGCAGCATGAGCAGCGGCACCAGTAGCGGCACAACAGCACACGACGAAAAGTATTGTACCGTAAGAGCATAGAGGTCTGGCTCAGGAAAGTCCAGACACGCATTAAACGCTCATAGTACAAGTATCTGTATATTTACAGTACAGCTGTCCGTTCTTCTACAGTTTAAAGCAGCACTGTATTGCAGAAGTCTGGAGTGGGGGACTCTATGAGGCCGGCGCTTGGAGCATATATGTACACAGATCAGAGCTCAAGTCTCTTGGTACATATATAATCCAAGCGCCGCGCCGGGCTCAGAGAGTCCCCCACTCCCGACTCTTAAAGTACAGTGCTGCTTTGAACTGTAGGAGAACAGACAGCTGTTCTGTGAATGTACGGACAATTGTACTATGGGCGTTCAATGCGTTTCTGAACTCTCCTAAGCCAGACCTCTGTGCTCTTATTGTACAATATTTTTTTCTGAATAGCAGGGAGTGATGGAGCCGGACCACCAGCAGCAGCTAATACTATTTTCAACAGAGGCAAGAAGAGCAGCAGTGGTACCAGGAACAGTTAAGGACTCCGCCACACCGAAACTGACTCTCTCTTATTCTCTCTCACTCTCTCTTATGGCTGCACAAAGCCTGGAGGTATTTTCTCTTCCTCTCGTGGCTGAACGCAGCTTACAGAAAGTTTCTTTACTTTTTTCCCAGCTCAACTGAGCTGTTAAACAACCGGTCCTTTTCAGAACCACAAAATTTAAAAAGCGTGAATAACTATTTCAATTGTAGTTATACCTTCCCCCTCATATTTCATGTATAGGAGAAGAATAAGCACCGGATATAGAGACGTTAAAGAGATCATGGTGAGCTGCCACCTCTTGCATGCTCTCAGCAGCAACCACCATCTGTAGAACCTTAACCGCAACTATCTATCAGTAGAAATATTGATAAAATTTTAAGTGCTCCTATAGTTTTGGTCGGCGTTGTTCGAGAACCTAATTTTTAATAGCAATCACGTTTGTTCCGGCACGTGTGACATGAAAATATGGTGTATGACTGTCGCATGCTGTGTTGTCCATTGGGAGTTTTTTGAGCGATGGGCACCCCAGGTCTTAGATGTAGCATATTAATCTATTCAAATACAAAGAGAAATAAGGATATTGTTAAAATATTTATTGAATTCCAGCATGACTAAAGAGAAAGAAGCTACCCTTGAGGCAGAATTTCTTAAAGCTATTTTGTCTTTTCTAGATCTATTACATAAATGACCTTACTAACCGGATGAAAAATCGCCTGCAAGATTTTCTCTAAAGCTTTATATTAAATATAGCCTAAGCTCCACAGAATGCAGTGATGGTTGTTTTCAAGCTATCCATTCTAGTATTGACTCTTAGTATTAAGATGGTCTCGTAAATATGGTGGCTTGATGAGAAAGACAGTCTGTTCAACTGCTTCTTATATGGGTATAAAAGCGACTTATTTTAAAACAAATGGATTTTTTGGAGGTCTTAAGCCTTTCTACGTCCATGATATATACACTTCATCTCGATGTTGTCAACACTTTATTTAGCGCTCAACTGCGCTCTACTACATATTTGGGCCCCTTAATATACTCTCACTTTAAACCATCCCCCTCTAACTTTCTAGCCACCATGACCGCAGTAACATCATCGACCAATTAGTACACTTTTTCAACTTTTTGTGCCTCCCACAACCTTTATGTTGCTCCAGCTATTTTGTCATCTATAAAGAGGAGGCTCTATATATATGTAGAAGGCGCTATAGGCTGACACAAGAATAGCTCAGTCGTTTAAAGTCGTTAGATGTCGCTGCCAAATAGGCTAGTGAGGTTAATTATGGCTTCCGCACAGCAATTTATGGATGTATCTAACGCTCTCCTGCAATTGTAAAATAATGTACGTAAACTTGAATGTGAGTCTGATCCACTGTTATACGAAGATTTTTTAACTATATTTACATGACTGCACTGAAAAAATAGTACCGTAGCGTCTGCTATGAGGTATAGCTAATGCAACTATACAAACTATGGTAAAGCCTTCATAGTCAAATTGGCGAACCCAGTCTGGCAATTTCTACCGTATTTTTTTTAGCAGTGATAACGGCAGTTGACTCCAGTCAATCCAACTGAATAAATTAGTTGAATTATAGGCTGTGTTCGGCATTAACCATAGTTTGTTAGTCACGTGGTATTTTGAATGAGTGCGAATGAGACAACGTGATATCATCGTGTTCTGCTTGCACTTATTCAAAATACCACGTGATTAACTCTTGCAATAATAATAAACACTATTAAGAAGCGAGTCACGGAGTAAATATATATACTTGTGCACAGCTGACACTGCTTACAGTTAGTGGTTACGTTGCATACATATACACATATTTTTTTATATTCATCATCGCCCGACGGCTCAGACATGAATATTTTGACAACACCATTGGTGGTGTATATAGCCATACGGTAGTGCAACGTGTATTACGGTAATTTAAAAATTTATTTAAATAATCGATGAGGTAGGATCAGTAGGGTTTTTACAAGAAGCTCGATTCCCGCTCGCGAAAAAACCCTTCATTAATTAAAGAATTTTTTTCCCCCAAGAGGGAATCGAACCCCAGCCATCAATATCTGCAGGCTGACGCGCTACCAACAGAACCATGGCATGCACATGTGTATTGGAATCTGAACTGTGCTTCTATAGTTAATGTAGCTTTTAAAGACAGCAGCACACACTGCTATAAAACATAGCAGCCTTCACTGAATTTTCTGGTAGAAACAACCAGAAATCATTGTGGTAATTTTTACCATAGCCTTCATAGCATATGCTACGATAATATTCTTTCAGTGTGTTCAACAGGTCAATGTTTTCGGTCAACAGCAAGATTTAGCAGTGTCAGAAAAACAAAAACTCAAAGCTACAGCAGCCTTGATAAAGATAGATATACAACTGCTCCAGAATCGCTTAAAATTTGTGGAAATAGTACGGGCGTCTTAAAATGAACCAGAAGATCTTAAAGCAGCTTCTACATTGTAAAGTAATATGCAGTCTTAAGTAGCCGTTGCAGCGGAACTCTTAGTAAATGAACTGAGTAGTTTTGTGTCCAATCAGATTCAAGGCGCTGGAGTAGCAGAACCAGCAGCACCAGTAGTGGAAAAAAACAGTGACTTTATTAGCTTGCATGATGTTAACAGCGCATTTGAAAATCGTATCTAATCCACTGTAATTGCTAACCTTAAACATTCAGATTCCCACGAGTCTAAAAAAATTCTAAATAACAGTTCATAAAAAGAAGTACAGAAGATTCTCCAACAACATTATAGTTTGAAGATAAACACAGTATTAGCTACGGATTATGTTGTAGTAAAAGATGATGCAGAGACTGCAGATGTAAAATCTTTCAACACACAATCGCAAGTTATTCACTCTACTGCTGATTTATATGAATGGTTCGTGTTAAATGTTGAGCAAACGATTGAAAAGGTTGTTAAAGAGTTAAAAAAAAAGAATCTGGTTGGTAATTACGGATTATGCCAAATATTGTAGTAAATATCAATAATGTTAATTGATAGGAGGCAGTTCCTACATCGAGTTACCAGTTTATATAAAAAATAAAAAAACATATGTCATTATGATGAATAGTGATAATCATTGTTTTAAGTGAGTTATTCTGACAGCATTATATCCAGCACGAAAGAATGGATATCGTATATCAAATTATTCAAGGAATCAAGATGAACTTAACATTTTATAAACATAGAATTTCTTGGTTACCCTAGACAAATCGTAAAGAGTGACAAAAAGAACGATTTTTCAGTTACTTTATCATTTTTGAAGAAAAATAGAGGAGATACGTATGATGTGTTTACTAGATATGTAAATGAACATAAACAGCATAAGTACATGCATTTACTGCTTTTTAAAACTTTTTATGTAGATGATGAAGATGAAGAAGAAAATGATGAAAATATCGAGTATGGCCAACACTACGTTTGTATCAAAAATTTGTCACAATTAGTAATCAAACAGTGTTCAGTTAATAGTAGCAAATTATTTATATGTAACAGACGTCTGCATTTCTTTTGGACTGTTAAGAAATTAAAAGCACACATCTGATGACAAAAATGTTAACTACTGTAAAGTATCGCATCCATGGAAATACAACATTGATAATTAATACACTTAAGTTTAAAAATTTCGCGTACAAGAATAAGGTACCCTATACAGTTAATGTGGATTTCGAATGCTTATTAGAACCTGGGAAAAGAGATCACGCCTATCAACAGCACAAAGTATTTAGCGTAGGATTTTTCATAAAATGCAGTTATAATAAAAGAAAATCAAAATATAAGAGCTATAGGCTAAGTGGTTCATGAAAAATTACCACTTGCTTTGGATTTACAAAAATTATATAATAATCTTTAACCAAGGTTGGGCTTAACACTCGGAGAAAGAGTTATGTTTGATGAAGTTCTCTCATATTTTCCGTAATAAGCCATTGAATTTGAAAGACAAGGAGATCTAAGACCACTGCTATCTAACGGAAAATAGAGTATTCAATGAATTTAACTTATATTAACCGTTTGAATTTATGAACCATGCTCAATTTTTCAGATTTAGCGGTCACGTGCACAGTTCGTGCAACCTGAATTATCAAGACTTTAAAGTAATACCAGTGGTTTTTCAAAATTTACGTGGTAATGATTAACATCTATTCATGAAAGAGATCGCAGAATGCTTTACGAGACGAGTGCAGTTTATTCCACAAACAAAGGAAAAATATACATCCTTTACCAAATTTGTTAAAGGAACTAATATGAACCTTCGCTTTATCGACTCGTCAGAATTCATGGCCTCGTCTCTTGACAAATGATCGTCATATCTGGAGAAATTGTAGATTTTTGAGCAAGTATTTACTAGGGATGACAAATACACGCACGAGCTGATTAGTTTGTTGAAAAGAAAACACGTCTTTCCACACGATTACATCTCTTTTTTCTGGAAGCTAGAGGAGGTTCCATAGTAAGAAGATGCTATATTCTAGAATTATTTTTAAAGTAAATTATGCAAATCTAATAACATAAAGATCATTTTTATATCATACAAGGGTGATTTTTGTGTTGAAAAAATTGTTTTTTCTTAATTATTCAATTAACATGCCAAAATATTGTTACTTATAAAAGCACCCTAATGAATCTAATGGGAAATTTTTAATTTTTATCCGATTTTAATTCAACAACGCTTGTTTTATTCTTTGAATGATTGAAGATAGGGTTCACGTGCCAAATTCTGTAAAATAATCAACGTATTCAAAGTTAAAAGCAATTGTTCATACAAAAATGTAAGTTTCTACCAGTTTTCGTATAAACAATTGCACGTGACTTTGGATACGTTAATTAATTAATAAGAATGATCTTTATGTTATTAGATTTGCAGGATTAACTTCATAAATAATTCTAGAATATAGCTTCTTATGACTATGGAACCTTCTTAAAGAGGAAAGTTTTCCGTCAAAAAATGATTCCTACAGCAGCTTCTATGAGTCTTATGTAAACGATAAAGAATATAGGCATGCTAGAAATGTTTTGAATTAGTTTCAAATAGAGAAAGTTGGTAAATATTCTGACTTGTATTTGAAAACCGATGTCGTTCTACTGGCTAAAGTGTTGGGAAATTTTAGATATAACGGTCTTGAATTATATAAGCTCGACCCAGCCTCCTATTATACAAGACCATACTTGACATGGGTTGCCATGGTGAAGTATACAAAGGCAAAAAATTAATTTATAAATTGAAGTTGTACTTATGTACTGATATTAATAATTTGATACTTTTTTAGATTAAATTATAATTGGGAACGGATGTAAATATGGTGATGTTTTGACGCGGTTTTCAAGGAGGAATCAGTCAATGCTGCAACCATTACACAAAAGATAATAATCAGTACATAAGAAAACGCTATCAATCTGATAAAGATAAAAAAATTTTCCTGTATTTTAACGTTAACATTTCGTATGGTTGGACTAACAGTACCTGACAGTGGTGTTAAATGGACGCAGAACGTTAACCCATTGGGTATTATAAATGTTGCAGATGATGCTGAAACAGGATATATACTTGGAAAAGGATCTCGACTATCCTGAAGCACTCTATAAATTTCACAAAGATATGCCTTCCTGTGCTGAGCACATAGTGCCTCCGGGATCAAAACAGAATAAGTTGATGACTACACTACATGACAATCACCATCATGCGATTCACTATCGGGCACAAAAAGAATGTGAATTACAGTCTCTGCATAATATAATTACATCAAATCTATAGTTTAATATATTCCAGATTAATTAATTCATAATTCGATGTGTGAAAATACTGAAGAGTTCAATACATGTGACCATGCTGCTGATAATAAGTTTAACATACCTCAAGTCAACAACAAGATGATTGGCTTAATAGAGGACGAGTGCAACGGAAAAATCATGCTGTAATTCGTTGGACTCAAAAGCAAAATTTACTGCTCAATAACATAAAACCAGAAACAACGTAGAAAGGCCAAATATGTCAAAAGCTCGGTAAACGAGGCTACAACAACTTTCGACGATTACGTCAAGTGCTTGCATGAAAATACTAGGATAAAACATCATCAGAACACGTCATCACATTTTTGGTTTCATGCTAGTGGTTCGGTGTTTCCGATTATTGTATGACTCTAGCATCTTTTGTAGATACTAATTCACTTATAATTAATTATCTTGCAGACTGATTTCTCTCTACATTCAATTTTTAAAAATGCGATTGAATCTCTTGCATATAGACGCTTTCAGATTGCTGTAGGTAAAGTGCGAATCGATATTAAACTTTCGCATGATACTTTTAAAATTCAAATTGTAGAATTATTTACCGTGATCAGTTTGCAAGTTCATTGATACTCGTCCTTCTTTCAATATAAACTTGATCATTTATCAGGTACAGCCCATGAGTACTTGGAGAAAACATCTATCACGGTGAGCAAGAACCTATGACCCTTATTTTCATGAGCATATGATATCATTTTAACAAGATCGGCTTGCTAAGTTACATTAAAGCCACGAACATCATACTTTCTATGTGGATAATTGCTACGAGCTGGCTTGTGAAACTCTTCCACCACTGATTTTTTCTTACTATCCATTCTCGTTAAAGTCTGATGGGTGAATGTTAGCTTTTTTATTCTTATGATTTTCTCTACTGCTTTGCATGTCATATATAACTTGCCTTATTTCATTAAGCTCTCTTCTAAAATAAACTAGGTTAACACTGTTCTTCAGAATCAATAACATTGCATAGTCTCTTATTTTCCATATCGTACTGCGCATGAGCTGTAACTTTATACCCAACACCGGGAGGACCAGGAAGACCTCGGCTGCCACCAGTCTTACCTAGCTTACATTCGAACACATCAATGCTAATTTCTGTACTAATGCTATCAGTATATGTACCTAGCCTTACGTTACTACTCAATAATTGACAAAGTTTTGTGGTCATTTCTGGCGTATCCTGCTGATATTTTGGCTGTGAGCAATCGTAGACGGTCAACTAGCTCATTAGGATCGTCCCAGTGAACATAATCTACTTATTACATTTTTTTAACCGCTTTATAGCATGGTAACGATAATCCTTCTCTTCTACTAGTTGCAAGATCAAATAGTGAAGCGATCATTTTATTAAATTTATTAATATTAAGTATTCAAATTGCTTCATTTTTGTCAAAACCCTTTCTATGTACACTAGAAGTTTGCAAAAGTATACACTATTTTTTATAATGATCACGCGATGTATAAGATTTATTAAGATGTTTTTTCATAAGTCGCTTCATCAATACAGCGGTCATTTGATATTTTAACTAATTTATCCTGATTTTATTATTCTCATAGTATATCGATGTATTACTTTTTTTGCAATTTATATCTTGTTTGCTCATCCCATACACCAAATCTAATAAATATTTTTGAGTTTCATCAGGTATTTGTTAGTATAGGTTGTATAATCGATTCCTTTTGCTACTCTTGTCATAATCACCATAATCAAACATTTTTGTTTGTAGTGTAACATTCATCTCATCATCATCTTCACTTTGACTGATAGCACACTAAAATATCGTTTCATAGTTACTATAACTTACTATCTTCATATTTGATTCATGGAAAGCTTGGGTGCATAATTTTTGGTAATAAAATGACTTCTCATACTCCCGTTTTTTGTTTGTGTCACAATTTCGCTGAGTCAGTGATTGGCTTAAAGTTTTACTTAGTACTTTGTCAACCCTATCTTTTCCAAACTTTAATAGTCTGTACTTTTTTTACGGCTCCTATCGCCAACACTAATTTATAAAGTATCTATTTTTCTTGCCTACACATGTCGATGCGTCAATCTTTCGAGGTATATTAGAATACTGTATATTTGCGTCGTATATTTAGAAAAGAATCGTCAAAGCCTTTTCTGTATTGACGGCAATTCATTTGTCGGCCTTTGTTAATAACAACAAACCTATATCTATCGTCATCCCAGCAGCTATAAGATAAGTCTTTGAACTGAGTGTAGGAATATCTAAGTTAACTTGATCATCATATACATGTCTTAAATAAACTTTATCTTGATGGAATGGAGCTAAAAAATTAACGTTATCTCAGACAAAATTTTTTGATAACTGCCATTATGACTGACAGTGAAGCAGTCTACATTTTTTCGACTTTCTATGCAGGAAGAGGCTCTTACATTGTCCTAATTTTAACAAGCTATGTCATCAAAAATCTTGATGAAATTTAGAAAAGCACTATCTGAAGACACTACTGTCTCGTGTTTACAGAACGGAAAGCATTGCACACCATTGATAGGTTCTAACAGCTCTTTAAAAAAAATTTGTTTTGGTTGATTGTGCGATTTTGAATACAAATAAACATTTGAAAATCTTGATCCATAAGCATGCACGATTAGAGCTAAAATACTATTGGTTCTTTCGTAATTGGACGGACCACAGAATACAGCTTGGATAATGCCAGGGAGAAATTTACCATGTCCATTTGAGCGATTTTCCTGTTTCACAACCCCATCAATGTTTAGTACTCGTGATTTCACAGTTTGCTCTTTTAATTTTATGTCTACAGTGTATGAATATTAAATTAAAACTGATTCACAGATTAAATATTACAACGCTTATATACTTTACATTGAGTGGTAACCGTGCATGAGAATACAGTTCTAGGGTACTATGAATACAACTATTGTTTTCTAGTGCTCAGAAGCGATCCAACCTCCAAAGAGTGTTGATCATATACGGCAAAAGAGGTTGCCGTGTTTTGAGTTGAATTAACTATAATTTACCTGTATAACTTTACTTGCCGGGCTATCAATATTGTGGCTCAGGTACTAATCTTTCGAAACGTCTCGCTAGATGTGGTCGGGAAATACATTTACTTGTCGCAGCGTGCAAGGAGCACGATACAGCTTATTTTTAGAATCGAGAAAATGTTGACGATAGATACTCAGTAGATAAAGTTTTAGCAGAGGGAGCTTGACAATGAGTAAAAGCCGCGGATTCTAGTATTGGTAAGAATGCAGCTGGTCTAGTGTTAACGAGAGCTATGGAGCTGAAAAGCTATTTAGGTATGGGTCTGAATGTTAGAAAAAACCGTGCATTGCCTTAATTACAGTTATAAAAGCTGCCTTTTAGGAACGAACTCTAAGAGCAAAGATTCATGTTAAGATATAAGTTTAGTCTTAAAAGGTGCGCGCAACGCAGCTAAAACGCAGGTGATAAGAAAAATAAAAATAGCACGATCTTACGTCTTCCTTCTAGAGTCATTAATGGTTTACCCCTTTGCCTTTATTTGCTGGCTTAAGTGAAATTGGTACACTAGCGATATAAGGTGACAGAAATATTAAAAATATTACCACAACTAAGGCATCTAAACAGGAGAAACAAGGGAGGCAAAGACATAACAAAACCATGGAGGCTATCGCTCTTGGGAAAGTTTTTAATTTTAGATCATATGAAAGTAGGTTGGGCGTTTACTTATAACCATATGCTGATAGAAAAGGTTTAAAAAGAATGTCGATGAAGTGAGTCCGCCAAATAGCGCTCTAACGAATGTTAATTTATTAAATCACGCTTGAATTTCAAGAATCTTGGCTTTTCAAAGGTATTAATGCGAAATTGCTTACTAACCAACAAACCACGTTATAGCAGAAAAATACTGTACTACTTACCAAGCTTTTCACATAGTAGTGTAAAACTTACTAAGATTTTACAAGATTATCACGATTTATACACACTGTG
>JAPYYV010007922.1:0-13016 GCA_030522625.1 Copidosoma aretas | reverse complement strand
TACGAAAATAGCTAATAAAACACATGAGTTAGCTAATTTTTTAGCTACTTTATTACGTATTTTTTTTAGCTGCAGTATCAGCTGAAAATTTTTTACCGGATTATTACAATGTTACGTATTTATACCTAATAACATGTATTGATTTTTTGCTTACTCGACATGTTCGCCATTATAACAAAAAATAAAAGAAATTAACACTTGCCCGTTGTCTGAATAGCTACACGTCGTTTGTTTGTTGACACATAGGAACATTTGTAAATTGTCTGCTTGGAGGGCGCTACATCTGCACTGGCTTGGCTTAAATAGGAAGTGCTGCCAGCACTGCCTAACTTCGTGTTGATGGCTACAGGTGTAAACTGTGTTCATAGCTCTGTGCCTGAAAGATATGTTTGAACGGCGGCACATTTAAACTGCATGTTTAAGAATAAATGTTTTGAACACAAGTTATTTAATTTAATTGCAACCTAAATGTTTTAACATCCTACTTTTGCAAATCAAGCGTCAACTACACCGAGTATGCGAGCTATATTTATTGGAAATTTAGTTCATGTGGTATTAATCAATTCATAAGGAAAAATATGACGTATGCATTTTTTCTCTGATTCTTAAAAGTAAAAAGAAAGAACGGACTAAAAATAAACAATCTATTTATAAAAAAAACAGTAATTAGAAATTATAGTGGTGAAAGTATTGATGTATCCAAAAAAAAAACATTTTTCTAAAAGTTATGGGTCAGCTTGGTGTACTCAGCTGAAATTCTAAATTTTTAATGATCCCTGATACGTTTGTGCAGTGTCAATAACATTATTTCATGCAGAGCACTGTTATTCTTCTGTAAATCTTTCGTCCCGAACATCATCAACCATTTTGAAAACGTTTTAAAAACATTTTAAGAACGTTAAAAAATGACCCAAAAAATGTTTCGGAAAAAGTAAAAAAAAACGATTTGAAAACGTTTAAAAAACGTCAAAAATGTCCGCTGCTTATTGTGATCAGAAATAACACCGAAGTCGATTGTGCATTAGTTTCCGTGAAAATAATGTGACTAACTGGTGTTACCATCCGGATGATGACATCAATACTTGGCCTGAAATAGTTAATTAAATAATTTAAATAAAAAATATTTATTTATTCTAACAATAGTAAGAACTTTCGTGAATTAGCTCAGGCCTCCAGTATTCATATTATTATCCGGATGGTAATACCTATCAGGCAAACCATTTTTACGGAAACTAGTGCACAAGCGACTTTGACGTTATTTTTAATAACAATAAGCAGCGGTCATTTTGCACGTTTTTTAAACGTTTTTAAAATGTTTTTTGTACTTTTTCAAAAACGTCTTTAGGTTTAATTTTTAACGTTTTTAAAATGTTTGATTCTGTTCGGAGTACGATAAAGAAATCAAACTGAGTAATTATTACTCTTGATTTACTGCAATATGCTAACATTACATCAGATATGATCGTATGATTGCTTGCATTAGTATTGATACATGTCGTATGTAGTTATGTAATAAGTATATAAAAATTCATGTTACTATTCTATTTTTAGTCATATGTTTTTCCATTGGTTCAATTAAGAATACAAATTTTATATGACCTCTTTATTGTATTCTGAAGTTATTAGCAGACATTTTTTAGAGTGAAATCAATGAATGCTATCTGTATGGTTAGATAAGATTAAAAATATTCTTGACATCTATATCGTCATATATATATTGGGTTTTTGTACGCATTGTGTGTGACTTATTTTAAGTACATCTCTTCTACAAAATATTTTAATAAATCGCAGACATTAAGAATCCTGAAATGTACTGTAATGGTAGAGAAAAAATTAAATTAGGTCTTTTAAAGAACTTATAGCATTACAAACAATTTTCATCCAACAATGCACTTCTTCTAACTTTTTTTTAGTCAACAAAACTTACCTTCGCATGTAAACTGTCCATAGTGCTTCCCACTACTTTTATCACCACATACGACACATTCAATGCCCGATGATTTGTCTGTTTGAGAACTTAGAGATTGTGGGCTATTGTTTTGACTTACACGTGTAGAATTTTGGTGTAGCAAGTTTCGGTGTATTAGTATAGAGTCAGCACTTACTGTACACGATATATCTTCTGGTAGTAATGCACGAGAACTACTTGATGATATGATCGCTGAAAACCTTATTGGACCACTATTATCAGAATGATTTTTTACATCATGTATTTGAGATGCACTATCACATGAAGTCCATGTAGACAACGAAGCTAATATCGCCATAGAAACAGTAGTGCCAAGTGACAGACAGTGTAGCTTGATTTGAAATAACAAATTTTCAATAGATAACAATATATTATGTGTCTCGTTAGAATATATTAATTTTAGTATTTTTGTTAGAATACATGTATTTAATTAATGTGCCAATGCGTATCATGCAATATATCTCTTATTGAATACTATTAAGGAATCGGTCATTTTCCTAACCTAGACACATAAGATATCGAGAAAATGTAGTACACCCATTTCTAAAAGACTCGATTCTGTGATCAGCCTACTCTTAGTCCATACAATAATAAGATGTAACGAATTCTCAATCAGTATATACGTCATATCATATTGAAGTTCCAGTTAAAAATATTCTCTAAAGTTTATATCAGGATCACTTTACTTCTACATGCTGTATTTACACAATGACAAGTAAATATTTAGGTAGAGATTTCATTGTACTTTTGAGAAAACAGCAAAGACAAGTCAAAACAGTCTAGATATAATAACGATTTAAGATATTTTGAAAATCATAAGTCACTTCTGCACTCAATACTATCTAAATAACAACTGTAGCACCACTCGACCCTTGACATTGTCTAGCCCTCCCACCCTTCGTCAAAAGTTAACTGGCCTCTTGCGATAACATGTATCCATGGTTACCGGAGGTGGAGTCAAAAAAGAGTCATGCCCCTAGTCTGTTTTTATTGGCTGTCAGGGTTGTAGTACATGCTAACAAGTAGAGATTATATATTTTACATTCTAATATACCACGTGTATTAAGTTGTTAGGTTGTAAGTTTAAAGTACAAAGAAAAGCTTGTTAAATTTTGCAAAGAAAACAGATGAATTGCTTCTGAAATTATATTTCTTTGTCGGATGTGTACAAAAAACATTAAGAGGTAATTATAGTTTTTTGTGTAAAGATAGCTATTGCAAGAATTTCTTTTAGCAAAATAGCATTTCTTGGCTAAAAATGGAAAAACCGATATTAATTTGCGTTCAACGATGTTATAATCATTATTGCTTGTTTAATTGTATAATTTTTGTATAACTGAGTGGGACACAAACATTCCTGTGTTTTTGTCAAGAAACATTCCATGCAAGCTTAATCATATCGAGCTCAAGGATAATCATATAAAATTTTCGGAGACATTTTCGTTCATCATAATATCGACGTCCCGTACGAAGACTAGCTCTATTCAGACTTTTGAAAAAATAACATTTTTCTGAATACCGTCACAGCAAAACTAATAATTTAAAATCAATTTTATTCTAATAATTTGTTTGTGAAAGCCTTTAAGAATATTCTCCAACAAGTTATTAAGCGTTAAGAGTTTTAATGTACATAGCAAGTTCCTCGGAAAAAAAACATTTTTTCAAAAATCCGAATAGAGCTAGTCTTCGTATGGTGCGCCAATATGCAGTCTCCACGACCAAGAAATTATTCTGATGGTAGAAAGAAGGCTAGTCAAAAGATGTAGCCTGAAAAATGCTGAACAGGTTTTATTAGCCTAAAAAATAGTGGAAATTCAACGAATCGACTAAAATACTATTTATAAGCTGGTTTTCTGGGTACTATACAGAAAACATCGAACTGTTAATATATACTACGTTTATTGAAAATATCTCGAAAACTAATTGATGTCGCGACTAAAGTTTATTGCAATAGTTTTAGATGATTAAAATTGAGCGAGATCCTATGGATTACATCTTTAATACCCTCAAACTTTTACATTAAGTTTTTGTCCCTTTACCAATTATTTTTTGAGATATTTCAAATAAACATAGTGCAGATTTGAAGTTTTACGTTTTTTGTATTATACCCAAAAAAACTAGCTGTTAAAAATTATCTATTTTTATTATTTTTAAGGCTAATAAAACCCTGCTCAGCGTTCTCTTTGAAAAAAAAAAAACCTTTTATACATAGCTAATGACAGATTTTTTTAGTTTTAGCTATGCTGAAGTATTTAGCGTCATTAAAATTAAGTATCTCAAGATTATATTACTGTTCAACTTTTTGTCGATCTGCGTAATTATCTTCACACACGAAAAAAAAAAGTTAAGTATTTGAAGAAATTAAGCAAGTATTAGGTACTAGTATAATAATAGTACGAAACAACTCATTCTTCACTTATTGTAAAATTGTTGCGCTGTTATTAAAAATAGGCTCATATACCAAAATGTTAGTACTTTACGAGCCAGTAGATTTGGTACATTAACATTCTTCCGTCAAGCCTCAGTAAAGAAAGGTTTTTAGCGTTTATTTATAATATTATATATAACATTTGAGGTAATTCAATCAGTTCAATAATGCTTCGATTGTTTATCTCAGATGTTCACAGTGAATTTTCTAATCAAATTTTTTAGGTTGTTCAACAAGCTTCTTTCAGTTAACATAAGCAAAGTGCAAATATCGTCAGATATTTATTTAAGGCCATATATTTATCGTCATAATAAAAGTAGCTCAATGGCAATAAAAAATTCCTGACTAAGATACTCAATATTTTCAAGTCCCAAAAAACTGAATGGCTTTTAAGATTTTTTACCGCTATGAAAGATCATAATTCTCTACATCTTTAAGGCTTTTGAAGTTGAAATCTTACAATTACAATACAACTTTCATCATACCATCTCGTTGGTTTTATTTGTTTCGGTAGTATTGTTGGATATAGTTGTGTATCTCTTTCTTTCTTTCTAGTATACATAAGGTACCCTAAGAGCACAGAAACATTTTATCAATGATTGATAAAAAAATTTTTCATTGTGAAAATTTTTACAATGATAGTAAGCATATTTCTGATATATTTATAAAACATGGAATGTCCTAGGTAAAAAATATTGTATTAAAAAAATTTAATAATAATGTTTTAAAATATTTTTGGTACATTTCTAAAGTGTATATAAAATATATTAGAATGAAATATTTTTAATGCAACCAAAATGATATAAGATATAATTATGCAATTTAAATATATACAATGACAGTTATACATAAAATTATTATTTTCCCAATTTACTTGCAATTAATCAGTTATAATATCAACTAATAAATTAAAGTGAAATCAGTGACAGAAAAGCACCCTTTAAAAGATTATCAATATGCACGGAGCTTTGAACCTTGAACCTGTGGTATAGAAATCCAACGCTTTTTCCACTAGGCTGAAGTAACTTGTGCCTTTAGATGATTGAATCTCATTCATAAGCTTAAAACGTATCTTACTTGTACGAAGCGATCCAAACTTACACTGCATTTGCACAGGTACTTTTAATTTTTTATAAAATTCTTTGACATTCAACAATTATTTAATAATTGAATAAATTTTTCATTTTATTCATAATACTACATAATACTTTAAAAAAAAATATTTTTGGGAAACATTTTAACGTGTTTAAATAATGTTTTTTGAATGTATTAAAAACATTTCTACAAATCTTACTGAAATATTTTATTTATTCTCATAAAATATTAAAAAATAATACTGTTGAAATATTTCTCGGTAATAAAATAAAATATTTCTGAAAAACATTTTTAAAAACCGTTCAACATATTTAGAAAATATTTTATATTTTAATAATATATTATAATAATTTAAGATACTTTATTTTCTGATGAGATAAATGACAAATTTCAGAAAAATTTCACAATGTATTAGGATAAAATATATTTTCCAACTTTAATAATATATTTTAAAAATATTTAACAGTACATAAAAATGAAACTTTTTCTTATAAGTTAAATAAAATATTTTAAAAATATTTAATATTAAATTAAGATACAATTTTTACTTGAAAGATACGTGAAATATGTTGAAAATATTTTGCAATGCACTAAAATAAAATATTTTTTGAAACATAAATCAAATATTTTTAAAATGCCTGTAAAACTTTTACAAATATTTCGATATTTTAAAGTGTTTCGTGCTGTTAGAGTATGTTAAAAATTCTGTAATGAAAAAAAAATGACTGTAAAGATGAAAATTTTAGAGGAAATCAGTGCTACAAAAATTTGTCATCGTTACTTCTACAATAAGAATTTTTTTTACTAGAATACTAATCAACAATAATATTTTTAAGATGTATATAGGCTGTTAATACTTATTGAGCCGTGTGATAAGCCAGATGAATATTCATAAGATCATATAAGCATTGTTTACCATATATATTAGGTTTTGTTTTGTTTTTTTTGCAGCTATAAATACTTTTCTCTTTATCTTCTTTAAGCGTAATTTGGTGTATGCAACTTATATAACGGTTCATATCAAGGTACGATGAATAATAGGAAAAAATGTCTAACGGGTTTAAACGAGAATGTCTCTAAAGAAGCAAGTTATTCGAATATTTTATTGTTTAATTATATTCAATTATTCAAATCTGTTATTCACTTTCTATTGTCGGTATGATAACCGTACTACCAGCGCTGCCTTGGCAGCTGAAAATGCAGCCATAACCCTTTACATTTTTATTGTTTTGAAGTTCTCGCAGGGTTCATGACAATTTTGGTGCAATCTGTATCCTGCATTATCTGTGCTATTCGTGGCTATTGGATGACACGAATACAGTTATGAATCAATAAATTAAAATGAATAATCTATTGTGCAGATGACACAAAATACTGACTGCACAAATATTATCATAAAGCCGGTGCAACTCTCAAAGCAATACAAATTTTACAGGTTATGGTTGCATTTTTAGCTGCAAGGGCAGCGCTGGTAGTACGGTTATCATGCCGATATTCGGAGGATAAACATTGAAAAATGTAGATGAATTATTCTGTTATAAGTATAATTCAAGTAATGTAACACTTTTAGCATTTGTCTAGGTTCTATCTGGCTTCCATTCGACACAGATGATAGCATACATAGGCACTTATGATGCAAACGTATATCATATGGCTTTTCGCAACAGATTTCTAGAAAGTATTGATTCTAAATTAATTTTTTTTTAATAATATCTACGCAATTCCAACGTCCGCTTTACAAACAATCCAACCAGCGTTCAAAAATAATAATGATTTTAGAATTTTTTTGTATTACTGTGCTCTTTTATATTAAGCAGTATAAAAAGCGCGAAATATTACTCAATATTTTTTTAAGAGACATGATTCCCATTAGTAGGAAAACTAATAAAACTTACTCAATTTTATTGATTTTACTTACAGATTGTACAAATAAAGTAATTATTTGATTGCAAGAAAAATGATTAACATAAAAGTTAGAACGTAACAGAATAAGTCATGTAAAAATTATTAAAATTAATTAAAGTGATCCGAATCGCTTAATTTGTATGTAATAATTAACATTTAAACGTGATACCAAAAACGTGATTTTTAATTTGTTCAAGGTTTTAAAGGGAATTTTATTATTTTTAATTTATAAACTTTTTCCTACCTCGGGAGCTTTTGAAAACCTGGTACACCCCTAGGAAAAATAGAATTCGCCACTCATGTGCATCCCACAAGGGCTTTCCCTGGGCCCAATGGCGCTTGCGAAGCAAAGAGATTCTTACAAAAACTACTATTTCCTACCTCGTGCCTTTTTGAAACCCTGGTACACCCGCGGTAAGAACAATAGCATTTGTAACTTGCTTGTACAGGCTTTTCTACAAACCTTGTTACGTCCCTCGCCTACGCCTTGTGCCGTAGACCTCTTAGTTTGCCAATTGAAGCATTTTCAATCTCGTACGAAAACTACTAATTTTACTTTATCTCTATACAGTATTGGAAAGTCATTACGGTATATTTATGCAAATTATCTTTCAAATTTATCCGATAGCATTGATTTAATAATAAATCACTAATAAAATATTCAATTACTTTTATTTCCAATATTTAAAACAAAGAAACAACCTAATCACCCTGAGTTTATAAATCCCAAAACAACATTAAAGGGCTCCTGATAAAATCTTTTTCGAGATATTACTCAACAGTTGTAACAGAAATATGTAAAGCGTCTAATGTAATCAATATATACGAGTGAATTTCCATTTGTATACTTAACATCGAGTTTTATAAGAACACTTTAATGAAAAAAATTACTAATTAAAGAATCATAACATTTCGAGAAAAAAACTGTTGTTAAATGGAATAATTTACTAATTTTTTGCAACAACTAAGTAGCAATATAAATTTGCTAATATGGCATCCCGGTAACTTGCTTATCAAGTAAAGTTTAAAGTAGTTTGTGTATAAATATGTATATATGTATATGTATACATATATATTTTTATTGGAAAAATCAATTTTTTTTAAATATTTTTTTTTCTCAATATTTTACATATTTAAAAATGATGTTGTACTTAACAAATAAGCATGTAGTATGACAAATAAAGGAGTTTCATTCATGACATCATGTCTACAGTAATGTATTACAACATATACCCATACGTGTACTACATATAAATCCAGTATACAATACATTGAATAATTATATGACTATTCTTTTTCCTCTTACTCACTCCGTGTATGATTTAATTCAATAATTAAACATAAGCCAATTTTGTTGTCCAGCTCAAGCTGAGCTGTTAATACATGTCCTGAAGAGGCCACTTTGAGTGGTGAAACGTCGACAATCGTCATGAAATAAAGAAATATACACTCCAAAATTGGCTTATGTTTAATTATTGAATTGAATAATTATAATTGGCGAAAGGGGGCGTGGAGGGGCCCATTTAGTATCTGTTTTATCTGTGGTATTAACGATGGTATCTTTTTTTGTTTGCCGCCATAGTAGAACAAAGTTTATTATTTTTAGACGTAGTATCAAAACATATATATTCTGTTTGTATAGGTCTTCTAGTATCTGTTTCATCAGCTCTATCACTGACGGTCACGTTGTTTATTTTCTGCTTCAGTAGAGCAATGTTAGTTATTTTTGACGTAGTAGTAGAACATTGTATTGAAACAAATGTTTCTATTTTGACCAATATGAAGATTACTTACCTAAAATCCAATTGGTTTTCTCCCTTGTCAAAAGCATGTGCGATCTAGAAAATCTTGTATATTTACATCATGATCGAAAGTATGATACAGAAAAATATATTGCAAGTCATTTTTTTAATGAAAAAAACATAGTTTTTGATTAAAAGATCTTAGCCTATAACTGCTCAGCTATAGTTGGCTAGACTACAGTGCCATCATAATTTTCATACACCTGTTTTTTTTTGCATTATGTGCATGAATCAGTTGCTCTGCCCGATCCCTGTGATCGGATCGTATGTAATCAGAGTACTTCGTCTGTTTTCGGCAGAGTTTGGCAGAAAATTTCTCTTTCGCGTGACGTCGGCCATCTTTAGCTATTGTTAAAATGCGGGCCAAACATATAAGACTCGAAAAAATTCTTAGTCCTTGCGGGGGGGTGGGGGGAGCTGTGGGGTGGCTCTCAAAAGTAAAATACATGGTTTTTACATGAAAACATGGAGAAAACAAATTTATATTGTTAGGTAAATAAGGGATAACCTGACGAATATGGGGGTGCGGGGGGGCGTGGAATGACGCGGGGAGACGTGGAGGGGCTGTGGTAAAAATTAGGGAGCACTGTGGGAGGGAAAAATGAAAAAGGGTGGTGGGGCGTGGAGGGGGGACGTGGGCAGGCGTGGTGGGTCAGACTTACCGTAAAACATAATTGAAAATTAGCATATTTTTACCTTATTCTTACCTTACTTTTAAGTATGTAAAAAAATATGTGGAGGGGCGTAAGTGGACTATTACTTAGGACCCACACGAATTAACCATTTATTATAGGAAGATATTTACTAGTTGGGCCTCGCCCTTTGCGCGCTCCGCGCGCTAGCTGCCATATTTGAATATTTTGGTTCTCACGTCTGAATAATAAATACAAAAGATTTTTTTTTTAAACACATATATGCGTAAAAACATAGATAACTAAAGCGATCCCATAAAATTCGCTAAGAATTCGAACTGGTACAGTCAATTCATGAAATTAGTTTACTAATTTATCAAACAACTGGTTATAAGTTAATAATATTATGACTCTAATTGCTATCTAAAGTTAATATTGATTTATATCTATATGTATACAATATTAAAGCAATCATTGTTATTACAGAAATTATTGTTTGTTATCTTTGGTCATTTTAAAATCAATTATGGATACAAGTTTATGATAAGATATCATTTTGAAATTCTCTCTTAATATATGTGAATGTAAATTTTTTTTTTTTTTTATGTTAAATACAGATTTTTATATACTACTATATTTTCTTTGTGTGTTTATTAACTATTAAAAATTATTATCCCCCTATATTAGTCCTAAAATTTTTTTCAATTAAGTAACTTATGTAATTGATTAAACATACAACAACGTGTTATAATTTCTTCTTACATTATCATAATATTATAATTTATAACGCATAACATATTTCTGAACGCTCAATCTTCAGTGTCGTGCCTTATTTACCTACATACATATCTTATATTTTCCCATGAATCATCTTCCTCCATTATCTTTTAATCCTATATTTCTGACTGATATTATTAATGTTATATTCGGTATTTTTTCTTCTCTTTACATAGCAATGTATGCTTTGTACATTTTTTTCTCTTATTGCAAATCCTACAGTCCATCACTTAAAAACTTCTAAACCCACCTATATTTTATTAATCTTGCTTTATTTTTCTCTCAGCTTTTTTCTCTATTTTACATTTAACAGATAATAGAAATATCAATTACCATATAGTTTTTTCCTATTTTCTAATTGATAAAAGTCCATCTTTCCTTTGTAAAATTATCTTTGATTTTGTCAAGATTATTTTCCTTCGTTTATTTTTTTGAAATCCTATCATTTACCAATCCTCCACTTTTCAATGCACAACTTCAACTTCTTTGCCTATTTTGTATTATCTTCGTTGATTCAGTCCGTTACTTCTTTGATTAGTCACAATTAAGGCCACTTGCTCTTGGCCATTTTTGTTATGTGCAAAAAGTAAATTTATTCACTTTTTGTTATGCCTATATCTAGGCTAACCCTTCCCTCTTTCATTTGTTATACATATCCTGGTATGTTTGCATTTAAACCCAACATGATATTTGTAAATCTGAATCTATTTTTTCCCCTTTTTCTTTCCATTTTTGTTCCCAAATCCATGCCTACCTTGCCTGCCTCAAGCTACCGTATATAAGCGCGTTCAGCGAGATCAGGCCACCTCGCGCGTGGAGCGCATATTTTTCTCGAGCACACTGTGTTTAATTCGCTCGTACGACTTGGGAAAAAACTAAAAAAAAAAATTTAAAAATAAAAATCAATAGATTTTGACCTGCCCTTCATGATGGTTCTATTATTTGCCTAAAAACCTTTTTTTTGTGTTGAAATATGTGATCAAATTTTTTGTGGTTTCTCCCAAATTCACTACAGTTTAAGAATATAAAATTAACCCGAATCAAAAGAGCAATACTCGGACCACATCTTTACAAATTTTAAGAGTAAGAGAGCAAGAAATGCGTAAATTACAAGCAAATAAAGACGTTGACATTGGGTCAGCTACGCTTGACAGACAACTATATAATTTTTTTTTTTTTTTTTTTTTTTCTTTTTTTCTATTACCCTGCTATACGTCCGGCTCCTATTGTAAGGGCACTACTCTGGGCACTGAGCAGTTCGGAAAGGGAAGGGATGAGGGATGGGTGGCCTCTCCCAATGAAAGGGAGGGCGGAGGGGGTACTTACAACTAATCGGTGTATTGCCCAAGTCCTGACCGGGTGTCTACGTATAAACACCAGGACTAACTCCTGCACACCTCCCGCTCACGTTGTCCGTAACGTAAGAGAAACAGCAACTATATATTTATAGTACAAACTGTAGACTCACTGATGACTACTTGACATTCATCAAAACATTGTTTACGTTATGTATAAGTAGAAGTCAGAAACCTGATCCGCTGGATAGTTCATGAACAATGATATTTGCAACTTACAAAACTTTAAAGTTTCAATTTGGTCGAAAATTTGTTCAAGGATAGTATATTACTGTATTTGATTTAACATATTAACATAATTGTATGTTTTATTATTTAGTTATTCATTTTATTATTATATTGTATTATACTATTATTTTACTATGAAAACTATTTAATTGTTAATTGCACATTTTTTATCTCTTAGTTTTATTACAATCACACAAATGTCTTAATTTCAGAGGATTACTTAAAATTTCTACAACTTTTTATAAAAAAAATGTTACTGTGCTACCAATTGTTGCGGAAATACCTTTTTAAATAAAAAATCACCGTTAATTTTGTTTATCAAAAATTATACCTTAAACAGAAGAGCATTATGTTTAAGGAACTATATTTTTGAAGGAGTAATTTTGCAACTGCTGATGGCTCTTTGTATTGTTTCTATGACGAATTATATACAATGTTTTTACGTACTGTTTAAAAAGTTTCTTCCAATTTTCAGAAAATTTTTTATCTTCTAAAATAACAAATATCATGATTCAAAATAAAATGATCAAGTTAAAATGAATATGTAGTGGCATGGACAGTAGCTCGCCACCCTCGCAGCAGGGCGAGTATGTTTTCCCTATTAGGTGCCTGGAGGGGGCCCTCGCTGCCACACGAGTCGACTAGTATACCGTTGCTGGTATTGTTCTTCTTGTTCGTCGCACGTATGTGATACTAAAAGACGAACTCACTCCACCTGCTAAGTGACCCTTGGGTTTGGTCACTGACACCCACCCAGGAGATGACGGACTCGTGCGAGCCGTTACTGTCAAAACGGCCAGCACATCGTTCGTTCGCCCAGTGATT
>JAPYYV010007921.1:0-27843 GCA_030522625.1 Copidosoma aretas | reverse complement strand
TTTTTTCTTGTTCTCTCCTGGCTCCGGTGAAAGCTCGGGTTCAGTGACTCGCCGACGCGTTTGCTCTCGTATATGTTGCAAACAGTGTGCGGCGGGGGAGAAGAAGGTTCGTCTCCGCGTGTGCAGGGATTTTTCCTGTTTGGGTGTTCGAAGGGTGCGAAGATTTTTTTTTCGACTTCGGTTTTGCTTATAACGAAAGCTCGAGTGTTTGTTTCTATAATCACTCGACGATTGAACGCGTGAACCATAAAAACGACTCAAGCACGCAAAACAAAACGCATCGAGTACTCGATCTCAAGCACGAATGGTTGAACAGTTTGAACGTTGAAGAAAAACGCTCAAGCACTCAAAACTAAAAGTCTTAGATTATTGATGGCCAATCAATTGTTTTGTTTCAATACACTTGAATTTACAGTGTTAATGCGGGTTTCGAAGAAAATCAAACGCGTGATGGTTATTTTGCTATTATGAAGCATCAGTGACTGAAGGTTTTCCATCGGATTCATTGTTTGACAACAATGACATAGCCGAAAAAAACCATGTGTCGGTGGAATATTGTATTCGATCGGTACGTACCCAGATACGATTGAGAAATTTGTATTTGCACGTGGGCGCGTTGATTTGTCGAGAATGAATATATAATATCCCGGAGCAGGCAATTATTTATCTATAAACCGACAGTGGGTTCGAGAGATATGGTCGAAACTCGGATTCGATGAGCGGGGCACAGGTTCGGCGCGATTTGTAATTCCAATTAAGCTCAAAAGATTCTTACAACGAGCCCGACAAAGATTGTTAATCGATTGGAGATACGCTCGTTACGCCTGCTCTTTCAGTCCGCGCAACAGCTGTTTCTTGCGATAACACCCGCATTTGAACGGTGACATAATCGCTTCGAGATTACTGGGAGACTTTTTTGGGGGGAAAAGTGGAGCGCTCTGCTTCTCAACTCGTTTTTCGGTCTGCGTTTATCGTTTGGGACTCACACGCGCGGGATACGCGGGAGATTCGTAACACGCGCTGCAGACATAACCTCTGGGGATTTCGATCTCTGGTCATGTACTGGATATTCGAGTGTTTTAAAACCAAACACTCAAGTCTTCAATTCCAATGAAAGTTTTTAAACCCTTCTATGTGTTTGCTTCTGTAAAAGTTCAGTATTTAATGTGATTGAATCGTTGTAAGATAAAATACTCAAGTGCGTAAAACTAAATACTGTATATGTTCCGGTTTAGGCACTTAATGGAAGGATTTTTTTGGATCTTAAAATTAACAAAAGTAGTCTCATAACTTCAGCAACTTTTATACACGGATGATTAAAGAGTTATCACGGGAACCAGGAATCATTTTTTGTTTTACCATTCGACATTTCAAAAGCGAGAAATTCGTTTGAGAAAAATACTTTCATTGTTTGAAGGATCAATTTATCTCGGTCACATGCTCGACAGTTGAACACTCGTTGCATTTCATCCTCGTGTACACTTGGCAAAATCAACCCGTTCCGAACGTGTTAGTCAAATCATACAATATTATGTAAATTTATTTCACTTTTTAGGAACGAAAGTGAGGTTATGAAACAAGAGTACAAGTGATTAAAAAGCACTAATTACTGCATTTGATATTGTTATTTCTTCATGAAACTACATACCAGCTAATATTGCTGCCCGCGTTGTTATTCACGCAGAAACGTATTTGTATGGGATGAAAATACTACTGTTGGAATGTAATATTATCGCCGTCCAGTAATTTTACTACTCTATACTAAACTTTTATCATCCTTGGATATCACTATCATCTTGTAATTTCCACCAGCCGATCGTTTTTTCACCATTGGATGGTAAAATTAATGTGCTGAGCTTGGCTCCAAATATTACCTATACTCAGGATGTTAATATTCATATAGATTATAGCTAAAGTCCCAACATGCTTGCGATATCGCAGTGCTAGGGATAGTAATTTTACCATAAAACTTGAAAATTTTACTGCAATATGTGAAAAACACTGTGCTCAGGATAGAAAATAAAATCCCTAGCCGATAGTAATTTTACAGCATTTTTTAACAGCGTGCGTAAAGATGGGGCACCGATTATCGAAGGGCGATCGTAATTCACAGCATCGTGATACGCGCGGGTGCACTGAATTTTTCGTCTTCGCACTCGCAGCCCGAATATTAATCGGCGATTCGATGAATCGGCGGAAGAAAACGAAGAAAACACGAGCGCTAGGCGTGAGCGGGGCCGATCGGACCGATACACCCGGCGACCAATTAGAGCCAATTATTGAGCCACGACCGTCTTCTTCGTCTTCTGGCTCGCGATTTTTTCACGCGTAAAACAGAAAGAGAGAGAGAGCATACAATACAGATCGGACAAGGTTAAGCGAGCGGCGTACGCTCAGACTTGAGCTTTCGGAAGCTCTATTCGGGGGGTTTTCGCTATTCGGGGCCTTGTTATTTATTTATTTTTTTTTTTTTTTACGACGTGGAGGAGTCGGCCGTGGAGATGCAAGTGCATGTTTGTGGGTCGTCGGGGCAAACAATGGGTTCGGTCGTATATCGGGTTCGAGCAAATATTTGCGATTCTTTTCCTGCTCCGCTGTATGGAAATATTCGTGCTGAGACCTTGGTGGGTGGTGGGAGGTGCAGCTTTGAAGAGATGCATGCAAAAGTAACGACTTGACTGATTACTTGTACTTAATGAATGATTCATCATTCGAAGCTTTGGATTAACAATAGACAAATATTCGTTGACAGTTAAGTCGCCGTCCTTGATATATATTTAATGAAGTTTGGACGATGGTTGACGGGGATCGGGAGCTTTGGGAAGGGGTTCGTCATGTTATTCGTATAAACGAAAGAGTTTGGAAAATTTTTTGAGTAACACGCGATTATTTGTCGACAAATGCTTTGAAAATGTGTGTCTCAGTTTTTCTATGTAAGCAAGATTTTTCATGCTTATTTCATGAAAAATAGCATGATTACACTTTACGTTTAATGAATCTTTGGCATAATTTGAAATATTAATTTTTTGTCATGTTTCGACCTTTATCTAATCGCCTGAAAAAATATTTATAACAAAGAGTTTTCACTTTCAATCAACCCATGTAATTTGTTTGATCGCAACTTTATGATTGCTTGAAGTTTTGCGATTTTTCGTTACAAAAACATTACCTTCCGTTTGAAACAAAAGAGTTAATTCCAAAAGGCCTCGATTCGTCGACCCTTGTTGCCCGGTAAAGTTGCTGTTGCGTATACGTCTTTTTGAGGAGACGCAATCGCGCCAAAGCGAGAAGGGTCGGGGTGGCATGTGTTCCGGTGAAGCTCGAATTTTGCGACCCTTTGAAGAATTAATTCTTTGCGCCCAAAAAAACCTCAAGCCATCGCCCGTCAAAAGCCAAAGGCAAATGAGAAAAATAAATGATGCCTGCGCGGTACCGCGACGTCAGTACACGGTTTTTAATCGGAGGAAAGGGCCACTTGATGCCAATTTTCCAACTATTTGATTTATTCATATTTTTTTTTCTTATTTTGCCCGGCAATCAGCGTTTATCGCTGAGGCACTCAGGGTATTCGGGGGAGCTTTCGTCGTTTGCTCGTTTATTCACGTGTCAATAGGATTACAGCACAAAAGAGAAATAACGAGCTCGGCTCATCGAAATTCTGTATTAGGCACTCAAATATACGAAGACGCGTTTTCTTGATAAGTATAAAAACTTCAAAATAGATTTTCCTATTTTAGAACGAACAAGTAGTGTCACGTTACGGAAGCCGTTTATTCGTTGTGTGATTGGTTGAGATAAATCAGGTGGTTTTTAGAGCGACAAAATTCAAAAATTAGTTTTGTTTTTTAATTTAAACATAATTAGTAAACAAAATTAGTAGGTATTGCATGAAAAGTTAATTAAATAATTATAATTCTCTGTAGAATCATGAAGCATTAATGTTTGATTAAAGTTTGGGGATTGGCAGGCAAAGCAAACGTTATTACTGTCACCTGCGAAAAGTAACTCTCAGCGGTAGTCAGTGTATATATAGTAGAAAAAGATTCTTCAACTCTAGGGTAGCGAAAAAAAAGTTTTCAGCGATTCTTTTTTTGCGCTCTTTGACTGAAAACACGTCGAGAAGGAGAAAAACAGAAAATAAGAGCTATTGCAACAGTATTTTCTTCTAACGCTGTGAAAAAGGATGTTTTGTTTGCATTCGACTACAGAAAAAAGAAAAAACAATATAATTGATAATCACTAATACTCGCACAACTAATCATGAAGGGCAAAAATCCAAGTAGCGAGCAATCGATAGGGAGTAGTTGGAGAAAGTCGGGAAATTAAAATATTCATTAAATCGAGGGAAGTTGAACTTCAACGAACTTTCATAGCCGCGAGTTTAAAGTGTCGCGCGGGATGGAGCAGAACTTTGCAGTTTCGCAGTTTAATAACGAAACTTTAAGTCGCGCTCTTGAGTGACGTTGAAGCGCGTCAATGTATACGTATATACTTAGTTTCGTTCATTGTACAAGTATGAGGAACAGATAAAAGTTTTGTATTGGAGAAAAGTGGGGCTGATTAACGAGGAAGACCAAGGGTTCCGGAAAAAATGTACAGGTATACTCTAACCGATCGGAATCTCACGATATTGTATCTTTTCTTTTGTCTATATATAGAAGTGTGGAGTATCGAAAGATGCGTTCATTGATGATGATAGGCAAGTATACATAAAATATCTATTAGAAAGGCTTTGAAACATGAATTGAAAAAAATTTTGTTTCCATTTTATGGCTCAAAATTATTACATCAAACATAGTTCTAAGCATATTTATGATTTTTTTTAAAGCCCGTTAAAATCATCTTTGCCCCGATGTTTTCACCTTCTCAACTCATATACGCTGTAAGTGCATATTTTTCTTGAAATTGCTCAAAGAGATACATACACGCATATACAGTGACGATTATTCCTTTCACTTTCTACGTTCGTGCTGAAACGTGAATAAGTATAGTCTAAACCTAATCCTTTAAGGAGGAATCCAAACTTTGAGAAATGAAAATTAAACGCAAAACGAAAAAAAAAGTTATAATACTGTTATTGAGTTCGTTTTCATAGTTAACAGTATATGAACATATGCTAAGTGCAAAATTGCAAAAAAATACATTTTTTGATCAGATAAAATACTTATTGTTCGTATCAAATGAACTTCTTTGTTATTAAATGTCAACGATCTATTTTATTACAATTTTAGTGCTATATATTTCAGAAAAAGAGAATACACCCACTAAAACAACAAAAATATATCAACTATACGTTCTTCGCAAAAAACTACTTCTGAAACACCATCTTCGCCCAAGTAACAGAAGCAGCCGCGGCAAAAGTCTCTCTTTTTCTTCCAAGGAATCAAAATTAACTTTTAAACTCAGCCGTGTCGCTGCAGCAATACAGCGGTACAATAGTAACAATAGTAGACTGCCCCGGGGGCGCCTGCAGAGCGGTTTCTCTCCCCCCCCCCCGACTTTGTCATTACTGCAAGCCACAACGCCAGCAGCGTTCGAAAAAATTCTGGCTAAAGCTCGCCTACACTCCTTTTTTCCACTAAACACGGATTCGAGCGAGATCTCGGGAATGATTTCACACTTTTTCTTTTTTTAAGTATCGTTTGGGATGACGATTAATATTTTTTTTCGTCTTCTAACCTCAAAATAGCACTTTCACCGCTTGATTTTGGGTTATCAGACGGAAAAATAGTATTCGAAACTCGTGCGTAGCGGCTTATTTATGAACCTCATTACGGCCCTCGCCTTCGGCTCGTGCCGTAAACTTCTCGGTTCGTAAATATAAGCCTTTCCGAACTCGTACGAAATATACTATTTCACCTCGCACGTTAGGTGGTGTGCACGAGATTTTTCCGAGATTCGGAAAAATACTTCATATCTTCGTTGAAAATAGTCGTGGTTTTTGTGATTGCAGCAAGTTTTGTACTCCGTTTACCATGTTCGATAATCAAAGTTGAAAAAATGTTCCAAGTTTAATTATTGTTAGCGGAACACCAAACTTGCCGTCATCATAAAAATCATGACTACTATTAAACCTACTTTGAAGATTTGAGGTATTTTTCTAAATCTGGAAAAACTTCGTGCACACCCCTTATAAATATGTACTCTTTTGGACGACGAACGGCATTCCTTGGGCGTAGAACTTCGTGCGCAGTTTTATAATCGGAATTAAAAAGCAATAGAACGAAGCCCACGCGGGCGATGCAAATTTTTTTTTCCTCTTTCGACAGGAATTTCTCGATTGCCCTCAGCGTCGCGTTTTTATTGGGATTGTACGTATTATTGGGAGCTGAAGGAAGAAGGAGCATTGCTGGGACTTCGATGCTGATCGGGGAGGTTTATTTTCGTTCTGATGAACTCGTTTGTGATTTCTAGGATTCGTATTGGAGGTATATTGCGAATTAAGTATCTTTGGTGGAGTAAAAATGCGTGAAAAATAAAGTTGCATCATTAGTTTAAAATACTTGCTAGTTTCTAAAGTATTGAGTATTAAAGTTGATTTTTACAGATTCTTGATAGTCAAGTCCAAGGTGTTAAATAATTCGATTCAATCTCGATTCAATTCGAGTTTAATTAAGAATTGGAATCAGTTTTTCAATTCAATCCTATTTTAATTGACAATTAAAATTAATTTTTCATTAAATTCTGCAAATCGATTAAAAATTTTATTCGTGATGGTTTGAACAAAATATTCAAACTTTGCAGAAGACGTACTGTTTATTTTCATTTGGAATACAAATGAAAAATATATTCCAGTTGATGGTCAAATTTTTACATTGTGATTGTTTAATTGATGAGTTAAATATTTCATAACTCTGATCTATAGTCGTACATAAGAACTAGCTGATTAGGTTCATTACAATTTGTTTAAACAGTATAGCTAGCATCTTAACGAACATTCGTTGAAGAGCAGCATGTACAACGTTGTATTTCATACCAGGTCTAGAAGAAAAAAATTCCTCGACTTTGACCATCACCATTTTTTGTCGGTAAAAAATATTTTATTAAGGAAAACTTTCTAAAAGGCTGAATAAATTCGAGAACTTGTATCGATAAATTCGTCGTTTCGACAGAAACTAGTTTTTACATCCATATGTTACATAATATTGAATGAAATATCATACAGAAAGCCTTGGGGAATACTTTGAAGATCGAACCTGCATTTATCGTTCTGATGAAATTTCATTTTTCCAAAGAATCCGTAAAAATTCACTGGCACACCCAAAAATATAACTGCAAAAAAAAACATTTTATATTTTCTCCCAGATCGAGAAAAAAGACACATCCACCTCCACGTTGCAACGCATGCAACGCTGAAATTGCACCCGCACACACGTCAGAAGATCCCCGGCGAAGCGTTTTTCGAAGCCTCAGCGCGTTCGTCCATTGCCGACGATTCCGCACCTGCACGCAATTTTCGATCGCAGCGAACTGACGGAACGAAACGGAATATTCCACCGTTTTCAAACTGTTGGCAACGAAAAAGGTGAGGTCGTTTTCCCAAAAACGAAAGAAAAACCTTTCGAACGAAAAATCACGCGTTTCGCGAAGAATACGAGCCACGGAGAGTCCGCAAAAAGAGGCGAAGGCTACGGTAGATCTCGCATCCTTTCACGCGTTACGTACACTGTATATCCAAGTGTGTTACTGCGAATAGGAAGGCTGTCGATTGCAAAGCATGCCTGTCACAGATATTACAAGTGTGTGAACTCTGTACAGGATATTTTACGTCCTGTAGCCTCCCTGCGCTAATTGTGTCAGTTTAATATCGTTCGATTGAATAGAGCTAGTGGAATAGTTAGTAAAGTTGCTGTAATAAATTTTGCAAACGCGCAAATACTTTAAAAACATACACGTAACGGACGTACAGAGGCGTCCAATAATTGTATTCAGAAGCCGGCAGATTCATCCGAGCAGCCGAGAGAAAGGCTCTTGTCATTACCGATCACGATAACTCCTCAGCCGACACGACTATAATTATTCGTGCGTTCGTCCCAAGTGCGTATAGTTTCTCGTTTTCAATTCGTCTTAACGAACGTAAATCTGCGGGTCTTTGATGAATGTTATTGAAAGACTTTTTTTTTTACGTTCCTTAGTCCGTGCATTTGTGCAGAGACAATATGTTCATCCATTGCAAAAAGCGTTTTGTTTTAAAAGTTAGAGCCATCTAGATATAGGAAAATAAATATATGAATGAGTATATGAATGGATGAAGATTGAGGATTATTTTAATTACGAAATCTTTTTATTCTCTCAAACTCTTTTCGACCAACAAAAGTCTGTGATAACATTACGATATAACTTTATACATCAAGTCCTTGTCCACTAAGTCTTAGCTCTTTGAACTTGAACAAAGTAGATCAATTGTTAGAAGCAATTAGCACCGCGCTAAAAGACGAGTCGGCCGCAGACAGCTCGTGCCATGCATTTAGCACGTGTAAGCGAGCTGACTGTTTACATTTATCATAATATCTTTTGATTGAGTCCATCAATTGATCTACAGTCTTTGAGACGCTGATGTATTTAGAATTTCATAAAGTTTCTTGAGTAAGTTTAATGTCCTCATAGTGAGAGTATTGGTATGCTTTTTCTCATAAACTACGCTGTAAATCTCAGCGTTTTAAAACAAAACGTTCAAGTAATTAATTTCCATCACAGATTTGAAACACTTCCGCGTTCGATGGAAATGTTTGAGATCTGTGACATGAATTAAAGAATTAAACGTTTTGTTTCAAAATACTTGGATTCACAGTACACATCTAAAACTCACTTTTCTCCATTAGAGGTTATGTTATCGAGTCCATATTCAAATAGTTTTTTTCATAATTTATCTAGTTGATGCTACATTAAATTTTATGTGATAAAGTCTTCTAAAATCTTTGATAACCTATTAAACTCCCATGGCATTCTAAAGATCTTAGTTTTAGAGCCGAGCCACCTTCCCGTGAACCCTCGAAGTTAATGTCACGGCGCTCAATGAAACAGAAAACATTCTTCGCTCGCGACTCCGATCGACCAACAGACGAGTCTACGCCACCGTTTTCTCTAGCGCCATTCACGAATCCGCACCGAAAGTAGGCCGCTCTCGCTCTCCTCTTCGCGCGCATATCCGAATCCGCGGAGTTTAATTTTAATCCGAAGTAGTTCAATGCCGGCGAGCGGCCGGTGTCTCGCTCACAGGTGGTATCGCTCGCACGCTCGCTTTCGGCCGTGTTCTCGCTCGCGAGACTGCGAGTGTGGAATTTATTTTTGGAGAAAAAGAGCCTCTGTTGAATTATACTGCACCATTAAATCATTTGGGCATTCCTTGAAAAAATCATTCTGAAATCGTTGAAATCTTTTGTTGCGATCTTTTGTGAATTGAGTAAAATGATGTCGATGAATAAAATTAATCGAGCCGAAATCGATGTGAAATCAAAAATGTATACTAACAAAATTAATAATTGTTCAATAAAGTACCCAATGAAATCCGACAGGTTGCGTACTCTTGGAGTCACTGAAAAATGACTTTCAAAGACTTCAGAAGTCATCCAGTGACTTCGAAGTCGCTCAATGACTTCTACGTCATTCAAGTCCCGAACATACTTCCAAAATCTTTGAAAGTCTTTGGAAGTCTTCGAAATACTTTGAAAATTATTCGAAAGACATGGAAGTAATCGCGAAATATTTAGGACTTCCAACGACTTCGAAATCTTTTAAAGTCTTTTGTGGTCTTTAAAAATCCGTCAAAGACTTCGAAAGTCTCGTTGAGATTTCAAAGTATGAAGTCCTGGGATGAGATCATTGAAACGCCCTGGAAATCCGAAACCATTCGGACCCCTCACGCCAGAGCGAATACGAAAAAGATGAAACAATGCTCCCAAGTATCATTGGCACGAAATGTCCAAGTAGAAAGAAGAGAACGGAGCGTGTGCGTGATATCTGGCGCGAACCGGCTGCTTCGCGGCTCGTTGATTCGGTCCCACGGGCTCGCATGACGTCAGCGAACGAACGAGTACAATACACTCTTAACCGCATGATAATGGGACGCAGCGGCCGCATACGTAGTGTGGAGCGCCGAGTGGCGAGAGATGTGCGGACACGTGCACACGTCTGTGGAGGAGGGAGGAGGAGGTGGCGGTCGACAATGCGCGCCGCGTGAAACGTGCGGAGGAACGTGCGAGGGGGCCCGTGAGCTTTTTCCGAGCTTGCAGGGAGCGAAGCGCGAGGGCTTGAGCGACGTAGAGCCGTGTACGATTCGAGTATGATTTTTTTGACTTTGGGATATATATGCGTGCGGAGAAATGGAGATTTTTGTCATTCAGTAATTTTTTAACAAACGTGCAAAGGTGGGAATCCCGAGGTTTACGGACGACCGCTCACTGACAGTTTACACAAAAGCTGTTGAGTTGAACGGGCTTTTCTTTTAATCGCTCTCGCTGATAATCGAGTGTTTGCCTTTGATCCGCTTATCTGCGATAATCAATTTGGAGAGCTGTACGCATGTGCGCTTCAGTGAGTTGGTTGTTAGTACTCGAGATTCCAGTGCGGGTTTAATCTCTGAATTTTTTGTAAAAGTAAAAGATATGCTCGGGAGGGAAAAAATAATTTGAATTTGATTTATGGCATTTATGTGAATGATTCCGCAAAAAATATTTACTCATGAGGATTTTTGAATAAAAAACAAGGTTTTGGAGGCACAATTTTTACTTATAGATTTTAGGACGACCTATTTTTCGTGCCTTTTTGGGTTTTTACTAAATTTTTTCTATGATTTTTGGACAAAAATAAAGCGAAAATGTGTGTTAAGAAACTCGGTTATCATTCGATGATTATTTAAAAAATTGATATTTGTCCAAGAAATATTGTTATTTAGAAAATTATAAGTTATTTAAAAATGGCTGTACATAATTTTTTCTGAAAATGTTTCGTTTTTTTTAAGAATGGTATATTTTTGTGAATCCTAATATCTATAAATATAAAAAATTCCAAATGTAATTTTCATACACCATAAATTTTTCAATAAAAATCTATCGAATTGATGAATTACTTGAAAATTTCAAATGAATGATTAGAAAGTTTTGAAACATTGTAAATTTCACGTGAAAACTAGCGCTTTTGAAGAAAAATGTCTAGGAACATTTTTATTTTGTATTAGCCCAACGAAAAATTGTAAATTTAAGTTATTTCAAGGTCAACGTGAAATTAAACAAAGAGACTAAAAAATGTGTATCACACTGCACAAAAATTATTATGCACTTTAAAGACTTAAACAAAAAAAGAAACGTACACGGAAGCCGTTTGATGTCCGACCAAGGAACACAGAGTACGGAGAGATGGACTAACGTCTTGAGTATTTATGACCAACCGCTATAGATCGATTGAGCTAACAAAAACGCGCAGATAATATCCGAAGCCAACTAATTGACTTCCATTGCGTGGGAGTTCGAAAACCCGTAAGCTTTTCCAACGCGAAAATAGAACTCAATTGATTCATTTGTTATTATTACACACGAACAAGCGTTTAAAAATACGCGCCGAACGGGTTTTTGCGCCTCCGAGCTATATTTGAACTCTCTACGGGAACTTCGAGCTGAAAATACATTCCAGCTCGAAAAAAATGCGCCATAAATTTTTTTTCCCCTTCATTTTGCAAAAGCGTCGAAACATTCATCACGCCGAAGTTCGTAAGTAAAAAATTCAGAATCCCAGGCGCGAACAACACCCTACAAAGCTCTCGTCGGATCTTTCCCTCGAGTTTTCGCCAGAACCCCCTTTATTCTTTCAGCAGCGCAACCTCGTTCGCGGAAAAAATCCCACCAGAAATATCCCCCCCCCCCCCTCCCCCAATAAAGGCACAACCCCGCCCCAACGAAAGCACCATCGGACACTCGGAAGCTCCCCCCCTCCCGGCGATTCTTTGACTCGACCGCGGGCCAAAAATCCGCGTCAGCACCGGGTAGCCGCCACCGCGCGCCAAAAACTTGCCCCCCCCCCGCGCCGCGTATTTTCCCGCCGCCGTTCCCCTCACGGCCGCGGCTAGTAGCTTCGCGACGCCGATGCGATCTGCACCATCCCGCGGGCCGAGCCTCAGCCCGACGGGCCCGTGTATCAAGGTGACGCGGCGCGCAGGGTTGGTGGGCCCGCGGGGGGGCGGCTATGCGTCGGGCCGAGGCGGGGCGCCAGATCGTCGAGTTCGAGGAGCTGGTCTCGCGCTTCGAGCGCATCAACAGAGGGACGGTGCGGGGCGGCGCTGCCCGGCCGAGCTTTTGCGGAGGCGGGGACGGCGCGACCCTGTCGCTGGAGGGGCCGCAGCGGCGGGCTTCGGACTTGGCCGGGTCGGGGAGCCTGGCGGGACTGTCGGGGTCGGGCTTCCTGGGCGCGCGGAGTGACTGTGTTGGTGGTGGTGGTGGTGCTGGTGGTGCGGGTACTCGTGCTGGTGCGGAGCCGGGGATACAGCTGCAGGCGGCGCCGGTGACCGGTGAACAGGTGTAGGACCGCTTGCTTTCTCCGCCCGTCTGTTTGTTTTGTGATTTTGTTGTTGTTGTTGTTGTTGTTGTTGTTGGGTTACGCAAGCACAGTGTTTCGGGCCATGTTTGGGGTAATTCGTGGGGGGAGGATAATTTATTTATTTTCCAAGAAGGGAAAGTGGAGAGGCGCGCCGGGAGTTTTTGAATCGATGCAACAGGAAGTTAGATAATGGTCGGGTGAGCTATAAATATGCGCGTGCACCGAGCACGTTTGGGCGGCGGGGGGGTGGGGGGTGGTGGGGGTGTGTGGGGGGTTGCGGGGGGTGGTGGAGGGGGGGGGAGATTGTTGCAGGGTTAAAAATTGAGTTTTTTTTTTTTTTTTTTTTTTTTTAACGGAAGAGTAGTATTTTTACGTTATTTTGTTGTATTGTTAGATGGATTTTTGGTGTTTTTGGAACTGAGACTTTGATAAATTGGCGCTTTGATGATTTTTCTTGATGGAAAACTAAATGGTCCTTGATGAAAAAGATGGATGTTTAAAAAGTTTATGGTGAATTTGTTATAAAGGTTGATCATCAAATATGAAAAGAGTCATTCATGAAGAGGTTTTTACGCTTTTTCCATGCTTCTAATACAAAACCGTAAATTGTGGCTTTTGTTTTTCTTCTCTTAGTCTCAAAGGTTGTTAAAAAAAATTACTGAAATTTTATAAAAATACTTTTTCTTTAAGAAAGTACACGTGTTTTTACATGGCATTAATCTAAAAATTAAAATAATTTTTTGGGCATTAAGTTTTTGTTTTTGTAATAATACCACAATAACAAAATATTCTTTGAAAAACCCTAAAAAAATATTTCTTACAAAATTTTGTTTCATAATTTTATCACAGTACATCATATCTTTTTTTTATAATAATATATTTTGACTTATGTTGTAAACAATGGTCTTAAGGTAGTATTATAGCGATACTGCGGTAGTCAAATGAGCGCCAAGTCTCTTAACCTCATATTTTTGGCTATCGAGTCTATGGATGAGTATACCTGTATGTATGGAAAAAGCATCTATTTCGTCTGATATTTATTTCTCTCTTCTCTTATAATTTTGAATCAAAATTGTGAAGTGAGCAAAATACAACTTATGTCTTTGGATTCTTATAAGAATGTTAAACACATGAAAATTCAAATGTTTATAACTTTTTTCCTATGCTGTGAAAGTTCACAAAGTTTTAATTGAGTCATTTTTACATCAATATCTATGAGTGAGCCGAATTTCATCAGAATTCAAACCGTCATTCCAGTATCGCTAGTACTACCTTTATAAAAAAATATAATTATGACCTCGAGTTTTGAGGTTAAGGCAACAGTAAAAACGTGTGCACAGAGAGAATTAGAAACAAAATTAGTGAAAAATAAAAACCATAAATTACAATTTTATATTGGGTAGATACGAACCGAGGTTCCTTCAAGACTGAAATTTGCCATGAAAGCAATTTTTATAATCCTTTGACTCCCTCAAATACATCAGATTTGACTCGGGGTGAATTTAATCCCTAACCGGGCAGTATGCTTTTTTATTCCATCACCCTGAGAAATAGCACCCAAATAAAATAATACCGAAAAAAAATCACAAAGCAAAAAAAGAAAAATGATTCAAATGCTAATGGAAAAACGACGTGTAAAAAACAACCAGCAGCCGCAGCCGCAATCCGTCCGAGTGAACATCGGGATCGACGAGGACCTGCAGATGATCCTTGAAATGGACCCGTCCATCGTGGACCGCGTGCCACCGTCCGCTCCGACATCTAATCACCATCGGACCGCGACGCCGCTTAGAGCCACCGCTCGACCGCAAGGCTGGTACAGCGGATAATATATCTTTGCGTGTGCTCTATTTCTTGGTGTGCGGAAGTGTCTGTGTTCGTGCTCGTGTTTTCGTTTTGCATTAACGCACATCTTGTATTTTCTGTGTGTGATTTCATATACTCTTAACACCTGAGGTTTCCTCAACGTTTGTAACTTAATTTTTTAAATTGTGTATTAAACAGGGTTTTTGCAATAAAATGGATGAGTTTGAAGTAGAATTACTAATGTACAGCACGTAGTTGTTGATTTCTATTCCAATGAGTGAACTTTTATTTGTTTTATTAATATTTATTAATACACTGTTTTTTCCCCCGATATACTTGAGGATTGTTATTCGAAAAAGATGGTAAGCATTTCTGTTTATAATAATTAGTAACTAGAGAAAATTTCATCCACAATCAACTGAAAGCAAAGCTGAGTCGGAATTATTGTTGGAATGGCTTACTTTCCATAATAATAATTATAATAATAATAATAATAATAATAATATTAATAATAATAACAGTATGCTTAACAAACATTTATTCAAATGCAATCTCTACTCGCCAGTCAGTGACTCAGTCGTGCGATAAGTTCATTACGCTCACCATTTAATCACGCGATAAAAATAAACCCGAAGTGTATGCCACGCGCATAAACTAGCGAAATTACACTGACACCGTGCGCTATGAATTGGGGAAAAAATATTTCGCTAATTGCGCGTAATCGCCGACATTACGAAAATAACTCCGAACATGTGCAGCCTTTCAACGCAAAGAGCCGAGATAAGATAAGGCAAATTCTGTGGGCACGATGAGGGAAGAATCAAAGATAAATCAGCCGCGATGATGACGATCGGGTCAACTCGCAGGCGCGCCGCGCAAAAATCGGGGAAACGACCGTCTGCGGAGACGCGCGGGGCGAGCAGGAAAGCTCCATTCACAGGGGCTGCGCTCTCAGCGCCGCCACTTCTCATTCGCAACAGAGAACACGCATATTACGCGCGACCCCCCCTCCCCCCTTTCCCCGATGCGTGCACACGCAATGCCTTATATTCGAGCGGCCGGGGATTTGTCCATCCCCGACGGGCAGCCGTCCAAAAGTGCCGGCGGCCCCGATCCATCCGCGTGGCTGTGGTTGCGTATATTCACGCGCGCGCGCGCGTGTGTGTGTGGTACATGAATGTTTTAAAAGCCCCGCGTTCGATGCTGCGATTTTTTTTCTCCGGCTTCTTGGACGCGAGCTTGCGTTTGGATGATGGGTAGGGGGAGGGGGGGGGGGTTGGTTGATGCCCATTGTGGATGTTGAGGATGGTCGCGGAGTTGTTTCGACTGGTGCGTCGAGCGGGGGGATAGTCAGTCCGTGAAATCAACTGAAATCTGCGAAATGATCGAACTGATGGAAATTGTTTATAAATGTTTATTAATCGAGATCCAAACAATAGTATCAGAAATCTGGCGAAATTCGTTAAACTAATTAATCATTCCAAAATTAAAATTCAAGCACACCATGGAATTGGAATTATACTTTTAAATAAATAAAAAAGAAAAAAAAAGAAGTGAATTTGGTTTTTAAATGCCAAAAAGTAATACTATGTACCAGTTTGATCGGCAGTGATTACACAATAATATTGAAATACCAATACATCTGTTTTAAAGGGTTGATTGCTTGTATTCTTTTTTATTATTCGTGTATTTACTGTTATTTATATTGAAGTTCATTATTTTTCATTATTTTTATATATTTTTACAATTTCTTGTTTCATTATTAATCTATATGCATCATTGTAATTTTTACATTTATTATTTTTTATTATTTTTGTCTATTTTTACAATTTCATTTTATTATTATTTTATATTTATCATTATAAGTACATTTTAACATTTATTATTTTTTATATTTCTGCAGTTATTTTTACAAAAACTATGATAAAAAATGATACCTAGGTATTTCAGTTTATTATTTTCATTCTGTGCGTGGATTATTATAATTGCATGAAATAATGTACTTAATGACTCAAATAATTAATGTAATATTTTATAAATATTTTATAAATCATTTTGAAATGGTTAGAAATTTTTTGAATCTGAAATCATTCAGATATCGAGTAAATAGCGCATTGGGGTCTGGTTTTTACTCGCAACAAAGACGGGAGATGGAGAGATAACGTTACATCGCTTTCTTTCACTCACGTAATCTGAAGCTAATCGGTCGTCTGTACATCGTGTCGTCATTCCCTTTCTTTGCAGAGAGAGTCCATCAAACCGCGTATCCAGAGCTTGCGCTTGTAATGTAATTTTTATGTATATGTGTAATAAACAAATAAATTGTTAAAGACTATGTTCTTACATATAAGACATAACAGCTATGCTTTTCTCTAAAACAAAAAGTATACTTGTATTATTAATAGTACTAATTATTTTTTGTATCTTAGAACTTCAATCAATTGTTACAATGTTTTACAAACAATTTAATTAAAAAGTTTTTCTGGTATCATAGCAACCAATATCATTTTAATTTTGAAAAAATTAGTATTATTAGGAACCACAACTTGTGTGTATGATGCTCTTAGTGACGATAATGATTATAACGATTTTAGCCTTTTGGAACGTAAACGGACTATATTAGACTAAAATTTACAATACTATAAAGTGGATTTTTAGCATCTAAAATTTTAATATTTGATATTTTGTTATCAAATGTCAATTCAAAAAATCTAGAGACTATAAAACAAACATTTTGATATTTTAAAACGATTTTCGTTTTTAACAACGTTTATTCGTTATCACAGTACAAAATATAAAATACAGAAAGTTTCATACTCCTTACAGATCTAAACGTTGTGTGATTGATACTTTGTTGTGAAACTACATGAAAAATAACGATTTAATGGTAAGGAACGTTTGTACCACTTTCAAGTTACAAGAAATTATTTACGAGTCTTTTAACCGAAACCTTGTAAAACAGGAAATTCCAAAACTCCAAATCAAACAAATGTACGAAAAAAACCAACAACCCACACCACCGCAAATAAAACCCCAAGCGCGACGCGAAAAATACAAGGGAGAAAAAAAAAAAAAAAAAAAAAAAAAAAAAAAAAAAAAAAAAAAAAAAAAAAAAAAAAACAATCGCAACGTGTGCAACACATCGCATCCGAGCAGAATGGCGGCGGCAACGATGTTCCCCGGAAGTTTGGGCGCGAAGAGCCGGAACTTAACAGGTGGACGTCTCCTGTTCGTTTCGAAAGGCCTTTTCAAAAGTGGCGGGCAAAAAAGTCCCGCCTCCTCCTCCTCTTTGCGTAAAAGAGAGCTGGCAAACTTTCGACGGACATAGGTTGGCAAAAAACCTTTCACGCCCCTGGAGCCTCTGTTTGGCTTATCGCGCCCTCGTTATGATGATTGTTATTAAGCAGTGTCGCGCGGGGAATCGTCGAGAGTTTCCGCCGACGGTTTTCGCGTGTGTGCAGTATTGCATGTGTGTATTGTTTACCCTTCGCTACGTGCTTTCCTCGTTTTGTTTCCCAAGTTGCGTTCCTGCGATGTAGAGTTTCCCATAATATTATTGATATAAATATAGACGAGATTTTGCGTATTATTTTGCTATAGTCAATGTTGTATTTTTGATGATGTAGAAAAACAAGCAATTCGAGCTGCAGCAGTTATGATTACAAATGCATACGATCCGAGATAAGAGGCCCCAAGAAACAGAGTTGCACAGCGAGTTATCAAAATTAGTAGCATTAGCGAGTGTACCTAAGAACACACATTGTTTAGGTTCTCAGTGTGTACAAGGAGATATTGGCTACAATAAATATTCCGAGGGGCTTATTTGGACCCAATTCAATGGAATCAGTCTAAAATTAAGTGAAGTCGTTAAAATAATTGATAAATATACATAAATTAAGATCCAATAAAAAGATATAAAAAAACTTATAAAATCAATAAACTTAATGAAATTGTTCTGGAATTAAAATTCAGGAATACTACAAGTGAGTAAAAATGTTAAAAAATTGATGCTTCATTTGAATAGGATCACTGTGTTTTTCGTATTTTCTTTTCACTAAAACAATAATAATAATAATAATAATAATAATAATAATAATAAAATACCATAATTTTAACGATTTGATTATTTTCGTCCTCGGCCTGAGTATTATCATTTTATGAAGTAATCTACAGTACGACTAGAATATTTCATGTAATTTTTTTTTCTATGTTTTGGAAATCAATGTTAAAATCACTTTGACGAATGTTCGATCATCATAAAAAAAAAAGAAATACTTTTACAGAATTTATGATTTTTTATGAGGTAGCCAAAGAAATATTAAATGGTCCTTTACACTAATCAGAGATGAACATGATTATTTCATGGATTTTTAAATGTTAAGAAATGAAATTTATGTTAAAAAATGCAGTGAATTTCTTTCGCTGGAAATTTTTTTTCTCGTTAATACTTATACGATACTTGATAACAAAATTTTTTAGCAACAATAGTACAACGTATATATCATTCAATAATATTTATTTAAAAGGATTTAATTAATTCTTAATTTTTTTCTCCTGAAATAATACTGCATTATTTTTGCTTGAAAAAATATCGTTGTCAAGCACTGCGTTACGAGTAGCAATAATACAAAAATTCTGAGCACGTAGAATGCATCATATTTCTAGAAATAAATTGTACCGCAAAGTGTTTACCCGCCCTTGCTATTAATTTCACGAGTCTTAGAGCCATGGGTTGCGATAGGAGAGATAAAAAAGAGTAATCAACCTTCCATTTGCCCCGAATCCCAAGTAAAAAGTCACGAATTAAAAATTCGAGATCTTAAAGTACGTTTAAGCGTCTCATTTCTGTATGTATAATCATTCGTATGAAAAGCCTTTGGAATTTTCTCGTTTTTCACTCGCGACCGCAGCAATTTAAAGTATGCCGTTTAAAGGACGCAGTATTTGCGGATTAATTTTTTTTCTCTCGTTGCGCACACTTGAGCTGAAAATTCCTTTCGTTAACAAACTCGGGCCTTTTAGCCCCTTTTTCCATTGGCGGCTTTTCAGAAAAACTCGAAAATATAATAATCAGGTTCGCGAAAATTCGTTATTCATCGCGGGAAAATATGGAAAAAGGGTGTGTGCAAAACGTTCGTTAGTATGGAGTTCATTTAATTTTAGAGAATTGTGTGCGCCCGTTTATACGTGTTGCCTTTGGAGACCAAGAGTTCTTAACATTTCTTAAGATTTTCCCTCTCAATTTTTTTTCTGGAGCGCCAGCCATCTGGATTTAATGAGCAGACTCGGACTTTTGGCCGGTGAATTGAAAATCGTCGTTTAATTAATTTTTGCGGTTAATTTTTCTAGAATAAATAAAAAGGTTTGAATTTAATTATGACGGATAAGCTTTTCCCGTAAGTGTGTAGCTCGAATTTTCATACGGCAATAGCATTTGAATTCAGGCATGTGATTTTTTATTTTATTCCATAATTTTTTTTAATAATCCGGTATTTGAAGCTTGACGTTTTTATAAACATAATTAGTAGCCATTAAATTTAATAAAAAATCGCTCTCGAACAGGATTTATTTTTTCCTCGTTAAAAAAATCCGATAAATAACAAATCGCTTTAAAGGGCTTAACTTTCATGGAAAACATATCCTTTTATTTCTGCCTGTCCCAGTTCTTTTTAAATCATCAACATAATAAGTTGTGTGTGTTGTTGTGCTTTGAAATCAAAGCCAGAGAATTGGCTGTGCTTCATTCGAAAAAAAAAATCATTTGATCTCCTTTTATTGCACAGAATTTTTCAAAGTATAGTGTTCATGGCATCACAGGGATTCTCTATTGAAAATTAAAAAAAATTACATCCTTGATCAATGACAATCTTTCCATGCAAAATATCCATTTTAGTTTTTTTCATGCACACTAACATAGTTGCAGGCTAACCTTCTGAATCAGTTATCGGCATTTCTTGTGAGTGTCCTTCGAAAATGTTTTGCGTTTAAAAGATACATTGAAAGAACACACATCGGCAGCCTTTTTTTTAAATAATACGCCTTCAATACATCATTGCGTCCAGTCTTTTGCCATAATTCGAGATAATTTTTATCCAAGTGTCTTTCTATATATCTATGCACTCATATTTTATAAAATTTGAGTAGGTTCATCAATGGAAAAAATGATACCTAAGGTCTTTTAATACATTTATTTATCGAAAAATGTTTATCTATCGTTTTGGGTTTGTGTGTTATTATGATAGTTAAAGAAATACGTATAGAATCAACCTAAAAACTATTTCACTAAAAAGTAAAAAATAATTTTTTTTCATATATGATTGATAAAAACAGGAGTCATCAAACTATTGCGTTGGTTATCAGAACATATATTGTCGACCCCTGCTTTTAGCAATCATGCATATGATAAACATTATTTTCTATTTATCAGCAAAAGCGTATCTTAACAATTTTTTTCTTATTTTTGTAACTATTCGACTTATTATCTCTAAGAGTACACCGTCTGCAAAACTGAGTAGAAACAGTCGAGTAGGGTAAGACGAGTCATAAACGGGCAAAGTGTGACCCATATTATAATTTGTATTTGAATTTTATAATTCTTAGAGGTACAGATAGATAGACAGTGCAAGTTAAAAAAAGCGTGTATAAAAAAAATATTCATCAGCAAAATCGACGATTTGTCTTCAGCAGTGAAGTTAGCTATAAAAACACAAGTTACCCCTCATTTAATTTACAACAGCTGTTTCAGTACGTAGATTTTATAAGAAAAAACCACTACTTTATTCGATTTTTTCCAGATTGTTTCTCTCCTGCAATCGTTGCGCGTTTTTTCCTTAACAACGTGTTTTACCATCTGATATTCATCTTCGAACTTACAAATACACAATTCTTCATTTAAACAATTTGAAATGTTCTTGCCAAACATCTCAAACAGGCTAACGAGATGACTGCTGCCAATTCTCATACGAAACTCCTTACATTTGTTTGAGGAAAAAAAACACCCAAACGTGCGTACGATTGTTGCAGCGAACATAACGACAGCTGCGAACGTTCAAGTGTACGTGCTTCGAATAAAAATCCACGGAAGGTTATACAACGAAATCCTGTATCCGATAAATATAAACTGCGAAATACAATTGTACGAGTAAGCCGAAGTTCTACCCGTCCCTACATAAATCGACGATCCCCTTATCTCTGTGAAAAGTCTCTTTATCCCTATTCACCTTTTTTTTTAAATTCTGATGTTTACTGTACAAAAACATACTCATGAATAAATTGATGTAAAAAACTGAAGATATGAAGTAGTTTCGAAGAAACGGATAATAAGATCTACTACGCATACACATTGACGTCTCGAAAGCACCGGCAATCGAACGAACGCGATTATGCTGTTTAGGATGGAACCAAGCTCGTGTATGGTGGAGTGTCGAAATCGACGATTCGATGCGAATGTTTTTCAGTCTCGTTCGCGAAATAAGTGTACAAACGATGCGAGTTTAATCGAAGGAGTACGAGCATCAATTGGTACAAATTTCCGTGTTCGATAGTATTGGTTGACAGATCAAGTGGTATGAGCGTGCACATCCAAAAGTTTGTCAACAATCAGGTCAGTATGATGACGTGTTCTGGTTTCATTCACTTGTTGCGGATGGAAGTCATCTTGTTTGCTCTTACTGCGTTTTCCAATCTTCGCTTGTGGTACAATGGTAAAGATTCATCTTAAAATTTCCAGAGCTGGTCAGAAGCCATAAACTAAGAAATCACATTTCTTTTATCATCAAAATTTCGTTTTATAGTCGATATCTTATAAATTGACTGATTTTGAGCGGTGCGAGAGGAAAAATGTATGCATGAAACAGTAAAATGTTATTCAAGGTATGATGTATTTTCTAGAAATAGTTGTAAATCATTTTTTTCGATGATTGATAAAAACTAATATTTGGAGTAGAAGATGAGAAAAAAATTAACAGTAAGAGACGGCTCGATGCTAAAAAATCGACAGTAGTTTTTTATCATCATCCCGATATTCGCCGACACATAATATGCAAAATACAATGTGTCGTACAGAGTCAACTCTAGCCTTACCAATCAATCCATCTATCAAAATCTGCGCTTGCAACAAGTGACTCTATTCACTATAACGGAGAGAAAGGAATACCACGAGGTTTAATGGGAGGATCTAAATTAATTTATGACGCACTCGACGCACGGATCATTGACCGTTAAACTGACACGCATTAGCGCATAATAGTAGCGGTACACGCGCGCACCGACCATCACAATACAGACGCTCAAGATGGGAGCTTCTTTTTTTTCTTTTTTTTTTTTTTTTCAAAAACAAATTAAATCGATATTTTATTAGAAAAAGAAAGAAAAGAAAAACCTGGAAAATTAGAAAAGGTGAGCACTTTTTGGCAACCGCAGCTGTCGATGCAGATAGTACGTACCCAGGACCTTCGATCGGTAAGGAGATACCGCGACCGCTTGCGCACGCAGTGACCCACTTGGATATATATCCGCGGCAAACGTTCGTTTTCGGGGCGAATTGCGCAACCGATACACAAGATTCACCTGGTACGTGTGCAAGCGCGTCCACGGCTAATTAGCGAATACGCAAATCCGCGCGGGCGCGTGTGTGGATATCCAAGTAGCGATGATTAACAGCAGTCGTCGGTGCAGCCTCGCCTGGGTGCACCTGGGACCCACGGGGGGGGGGGCGTGTGGGGACGCGCGGGTACGCTCTTTTTTTTTTTTTTTTTTTTTTTGCATTTCGGGCAATTACGTCCTCTTGTTTTTGCGGGTGCATTTTTTTTGTGGCTTTACGGATTGTTCACGTTTAATTGTTAAGTATCGATGCCGAAACGCACTTTAAACTTATGTTCCAACAGTTGAGGTTCTCGTCGTAGAAAAAAATTGTTCAAGATTATCAAACTAGTGTATTACCACAAAATAAAAATAATTAGTAATATTCGACTTCATTACGCTAAAAAAAATGTATAACTAATAACAGACAGTTCCATCGTGCATCAATTAGAAATACAACCAACCTCTGCGAACATTTGATTAAATGTGTATTGATTTATTTCTCTTCAAAATAAAACTGCCCAAAAAATTATAATATCAATTACGAACAGATGATACAGTGATAACTATAAATATTCTTACAATATGCCTTGATTGTTATTTAATTTTGAATTTATGAAAAAAGTTAAAAATTCCATGTAGAACTGATACTTTTGAAGAAAAAAAAATTTCCGAGAAATCGTCTTATCATCAAATATTCGGGTAGAAGAGGATCAAGATAAGAACGCCCAGTCTAACGGACAAATTTTCACGCCGATAGTCCACGTATCCAGAGTTTTTTTGGTTCTCGAAGGGCTGTACGAAAGATATCAAATCGAGACATCAAAATTTAAAAATATTAAGCCATGTTAAAAAAATGAAAGGAAAAACTGAACGAAACAAAAAACTAACAAGCGCACTAGACTCTTCTCTCTCGTCCAAAAGGTAGCGACCAAAAGGAGCACGTGCACAAAGGCAGCAACAGCAGCTCTGATCCCTCAAGAAAAAGACATTAAAAGTTTTAATGTCCTCGTTTTACCCGAACCGTATACCGCGTCATCGTCTCCTCGTCGTAGCGGCTTCACTGACTTGTACGCATATTATATGGGGTGGACAAGCTCGAAGGACGGGCAATTTTTTAAATTTCTAATGGCATTTAATCTCGTGAAAGGTAAATCCTCTTAGTCCGCCGGTTCGGTGGCTCCTTGATTAAAAAGCCGCGGACCGGACGTTAGAACGTCCGGCATTTCAACGGTCGTTCTGACGAGAAGATTAAAGCGATCCGCGGTCTGGTGGATCTTAGTGTTCGTCACGTATCAAGTTTTTTTTTTTCATCAAATGGACTCGTGGCTTATTAAGTTTTTGCTGAATGAATTTTTAATCGAGCATGTGAAAACGCAAGATTTTTTATGAATTCACGCTTTGCAGGATCTTTGATCGATCTCAATTTTTTTTTAAAAAACCTCGTGTCCAAAAAAATTTATGTTTAGAATGTCGTGTCTTAAAATTATACGCTATATTTTTTCATGCAATTTTTATGTTCGATATTATTTAAAATAACTTTAAACGCGACGTTTCCAAAGAAACTTGAGGTATGATCAGATGTACAAAATTTGGTACTACGTTTCCGAAAAAATTTGTGAATGAGGGTACAGAATTATTTCACTCAACGAACAACATAATGCAACAATACGATCTGTTTTTTTTATTTTTACACCGTTCTCGCGATTTTTCATTACTTCTCATCGATCGATTCTCAGCCGAGAATCTGCATTGCCGACGAGTGATAAATATATCAGCCAACATATTATGAGACATACTCTCGAACCACACCACGCAGACGGTGATTGTTACGGCTCGAGTTGAACGCGTTGCAGCCGAGGGTGTCGCTCATCTTTTTCTCTTGCTGTCCGTCCGCCCGTGGCATTGAATTCTTTAATTAGAACGGCCTCGACGCTCTGCTACTGCTGCCGCTGCTGCTCTTCAGTGGCAAGTGCAGCTTTCGGCCCAGACTTAGGCCGAAATAGACCGGTGACTCTTTCCTCTTCGTTTATTTATTTATTAATTTTTTGTTTTTTTGACAAATGTCGTTTAGCGCGTTGCAAACGATTCGGTGCAACGTGTTTTTTCATAAGCCTGTGTTAACTTGCTCTGTCTGTCATCGTGTGGGAGAATAAAAGACGGAATCATGCAAATTAATTTTCAAACTACTTGCTTCAAATTTTTTCCTTCATCTGGCACTTACCAATTGAAAATAATAGAGTTCGAAAACAGATTAGGTTAAATCGTGTCAATTTCAATAATTTCCTCTGTGGCTGGTCTTACCGCACACGACTGTTTCTACTTGGTATTACAGACAAGAGACTCTTTTCGGAAGAAAGTCAAATACTGTAAATATTTATAACCGAAAAATAAAAAAAAAAAACAGATATGGGTATTTTATCAATGAACTAAAAATAAAAAAAAAATTATACAAATAATTTTATAGATGCGTTTTCATTAATGAACTAACAAAAAAAAAAATATTCTTCATCGTTCGCGTAATCGATAAAAATGAGAGTCACGAATAGTGCAAGTTGTACATCACGCGAACGACAAAGATTATTTTGTATTTCTCAATTAATTAGTAATAGCGTATGTAAATGCATGTAAATTTTAAATGTAAATAATTTTTGTATTGTTTTTTTTGCTTCATCACACGTTTAAAAATACCACACACTATCGATCGACGTAAAAATCACATCTAACTCACCATCTCTCTGCTTCAAAATGTTTACAAAAGCTTGTATGTATACGTAATACCGATCGGAATCTTGTTTCCAAAACAAAGAGCAAGATACGATCCGCGCATCATCATTTTCACGACCACGCTGATGTACAATAAAAAGGCCTCGACGCTTTTCGGAACGAAATGATCCCCGCGTGCGTCGCGTATCCACTCGGTTGTAAAACATTCAGTCGTCGGGAGGACCGATTGCCCGACGCGCGCACGCGTGCACGCGAAAGAGCGGAACTCGAGAATCGCTCGCGTTTTCGCGTGACGTAATTCTCGCTTCGCCGAATGCTCGTTCAAACCATGCACTTTGCCTTCGGCCGATATTTCGTCAGCTGCTCGTGTTTTGCAATAGCGATGTGGCCTTTTTTTGGTTTATTTTAATTTTTTTTTTTTTTTTTCGGAGTTTAATAAAAGTCGACGGCCGAGAGGCGTGACGTGGGAATGAACAGAAAACGAGAGAGATCGGCTGGACCTTATCTCATCCCATCAGCGTGCACGTGGACTGGGGTCTTGCGTTAGAGGTCCCAATAATTTCGGATTTCAAAAAATGTTTCATGATTTCCTGGCAACCTTATGATTTTTACTTTTTTTATTTACGTCTATTTATTTTCATCCTTTCGTAATAGTAATGGATGAAATTCAGTTGTTATGATTTCGATGACAATTATTTCTAAATCACTTGACATGAAAAATCCAAGCGAAATATTTGAGACCGTCGACACATGACTCAAAACAATGGTGATAATTCAACCGATGGTACTTACTATTTTTCATCAAAGCCTTGACAAAGCAAGAACATTACCGGTAAACCCTTTCGGACACTAAAACATCATTTAAACGTCGCGGTGTTTCGACTATAGATGCCGATTCTACTTGTACGCATATTTTTTTAAATTCCAAATAGATTGCACAATGTACGTCGTTGATTTTACCGATCAATATCTTAATTTGTGATAATTTATCACCGATCGCGATTGATCTCGGATTAATTTCGATAAGACCATTCTCGAATCGATTCGATGGACCGTACACTCTCGCGCCGGACGATTTTCCGAACCGAACCGCGCAACCCACTGCGTCAATAAACAAACCAACTTCTTCGGCTTACGCCCCCCTCCCCTCTATTACGCATCGGTCTCCTCCCCCCACCCCCTTCCGGCCCGGCAGACTCCCGAGTCGGCAGACCCGCGTCTTGGCTCCGCTCCCGACGTATACCGTGCGAATTTCGCGGAGACTCATCCCCCGCACACACGCGCACGATTAAAAGTAAATTTCATTTCGTATACCCCTGCGGAGACACGATGGGTATGATAACAATGGCGGGGGGGGGGGGGGCGGCGGGCGTTTGTTCGAGGATCCCGAGGCAATGAGAGCTCGAGAGAGATCAGGGAGGCTGGGCCGAATAGATAGAGAACTTGCGCGAAGAATCGAACTCTCGCGCATTAGTATACGCGTGGATGAGCGCGTCTAGTCGGGTTAGCTCGCTAGCTGAGAGTGTACGAGGTGTGTACAGTCGGATAAGTCGACTTGGGTGATGAATTTCTCGAAGGGGTCTTCCGTGCGTTAGCTTCCCGTGTGTGCTTGGATTAGTTTTTGAGTTTGTCGTCGATCGATGGATACAATGGTTAATGGTCGTGAAATTGGCACGAAAGGTAGTTGGATGAAAACAATTGCAGTTTTCAGCCTGTGTACGCGCGTGGATGATACAGTACGGCTAACAACCAATGCTACGAACGAGTGCATCCATCAGTCGTTTGTGATTGAAAAACTTCCATGCTGTCGGTCTTGAGAGACACACACTCATCTGATAAATGCATTAGTTTGACAAAACCACGGACAATCGGGAATAAAATATGATGGTCCAATGCAGGTAACGAAACGAATCAGCAAGAGCTTTTGATCATTTCACTTCAAAGTTTTACCCAAGCGAGAGAACTTCAATCAGCTCCGAACGTCTCGGCGGTGCTTGCGGGGAGCAACAGACTCTCGTTCCGGCGAACCCCGCGACTGTCACGATTGCACCGAAAATAAGAAAAACGCCGGGCAAAACGCACGCACTCTCTGCATATACATACACGTCGTATGCGAAATCCGAGCGTATACGCGCGAGCGATGTGTGCGCACGTACTCGTCGCGAAATTGCGAGGCGAGAGCTCCCCCCCCCCCCCCCCCCC
>JAPYYV010007920.1:0-13018 GCA_030522625.1 Copidosoma aretas | reverse complement strand
ATGATGATGATGATGATGATGATGATGATGATGATGATGATGATGATGATGATGATGATGATGATAATGATGATGATGATAATAATGATGATAATGATGTTAGATATGATGATATTAAGTCTATGATGATTTTAATAATGATGATGTTATTAAAAGTGATGATACTGATGATGATGATTGTGCTTATAATGATGATAAAGATTGTGATGATTTTAATGAAAATGACGATGATAATGATAATATTGACTAATAAACCGTCCACGTCGGTCAATAAGTGGGTGCACGCATTTTTGAGCATCTAGTTGTTAACTACACGTATTTTAATAATAATACGTACATCTTAAATATAAAAATTCTAGTCACGTATTTTTAAATATATGAACTTGTTTGAATCCTCGTAATAAATTCATGACACTCATAATGGACCTATTTAAGGCTTTGAAAATATTGGATCTATCTAGTGCAACCATGGTTGAGCCTTTTCATTTTCTGGCTTTATCTTTTCTTTTACAATCATTTAAAAAAATTTTGTTTTACGTACAATTTTAAATAGCTTTACATGATTAGAAGAAATAAACCCTTCTAAAAAAGTATTATGGCCGTACAAAATATTTTATACGGTTTAACGTGTTTAATTCTACAATTTATTTAAAATTCTCGAATATCATGTGTTTTCTTTATTATTAAAGAAGTTTTTTTTTGTTACGAATTTTTCCATTTTTTTCTGATTGTTTGGTTTTAGATCTTTATTTATTTTTCAACTAACTTTTATTTTTATTTTATAAAACGATGATTTTTCTTCCTTTCTTACAATTAATCTGAATAATACTTGAAAATCCTCGTCATATTCTATGTTACTAAAAAGAATTAACAAAACACACTCGAGTAAATTAGTATGTTAATTAATATAATCAAATAAATTATGAAAAAAAGGAAATATAATTTAATCAATAACACAACTCGACGTGACAAAGGCTCATTAGATGAGACTTGTTATTTCCGATGTATTTTGGGTCGCTGAAAACGAAACTGATCTTAGAATTGCTCTATCACGTCAGGGTTTTCAGATATACTAACCTATAAGTGCGAAAATGGCGATTTTTGGCTATATTTGAGGTTATGTAGCATAGCGATTTTTTTTTTTCACAAAAAACTACAAATGGTATCTTAAAGTAGAGGTCTTGCCTCTTCAAATGCCGTTGAGTTTGCTCGAATAGCTTATTTTTTCTTTAAGATACTTAAGTTCTTTAAGGTACTTTAGTGTATCTCCGATGTATTGACATATATTTCAAAATCAAGTCTGTTTCTGAAAGACTAAGGTCGTTCTTAAAAAGATTAGGATGTGGGTGGGTTGTGGGGGTATGGGGTTGGGCTGAGCCGGTTTTATGAATAATTTGGCCATATTTGGCAAGATTTGGATATTTTGGAGGGCTATCAGAGAGGCTTAGTATGCTATTTGATGACCTCGTTCGTTCTTAAAAAGTGTGTTACCATATTCAGTTTTTTTTTTTTTTATTGTTAGTGCCTATTAATCTTTATCTTTTCAGTTATTTTTTTTCTCATCATTGCACCTCATTTTTTGCTTTATTCACTATTGAGCACTTGTACTTACCATCTGTTTATCTACAAATACGTTCATTTATCTTTTTATTATTGCATTGTCTATGAATCTTATCCAAACCTATTAAGTTGTTTCAACTAAACTAAAATTTTTAAGTAATGACACCATACAATTACCTTTACATTAATACAATTTTTACGCCTTATATGTTTTTTTTAAATTAAAATTTTGTTTTAATAGGACAGAGAAAATTATTTCTATAAAATTCTCTACTTATATCTTTATCTTTAAACATCTAATTTTAGACAAGAAATATTTTACTACGTTGTTAAGTGTATGTGTTAGTTTCAGTACTTCTGTCTCTGGGTTCACGTCATTGCCCCTAGTTTTCAATTTTATTATTATCCGTACTTCCACGAATATCTATTTTTATTTGTAACCTGAGTTGTTAGTGTGTCTCTACTTTAATTTGTAAATCTCTCAGCTTAACTTTTTGATATGTACTCCCTATTTTGCAATTTCCATCGTAAAAAGTCTAAAAACCTTTCTTTTTTTGCTTTAACTTATTACAATCGATATTTATATCTTCGATACTTCAAATTTTTTGTACATATTACATGGTTTTGAAATTGTATTCTTTTCTTGCTTATTTCCTTATGCATGTTTTAGTTCCTTGAGTTATTGACTGCGTCTGTTTATTTTTGTTTTTGACTTTGTCTAGTTTATGTCTCTTTCTTGGTTGTATTTTTATGCTTTTTACTCCCTTAGTCTTTAAAAACACTTTTCTCAACCTCTGACTAGGTTAAAAATAATGTATCATTACTCTTTATTCTGGTTTCTTATGTTTATCTCTGAAAAATTGGCTGAACTTATTTACAAATGTGTCTCGATATGCTTTTGTGTCTCTTTTCTTTTTAGTTTTTATGCTCACTCACCTTTTCGTTATATTCAAATCACCTTTTGGATATTACTATCTCTATCGCAGCAGTTTAACTTTTCTCAATTGATTTCTGCAACTCTGGCTTTCTATGATAGTCCTGATCAAATTTGTTTAGTGCTCAGTTTTTCTTCTATTTCTTTATGTCACCTCTTTTAAATATTTCTATAACTTTATTCGTTTCATGTCGCATGTTTTTATCTTTTAACCTTCAAAAAAATTCTCCTTAACCGTTTTGTTTAGTCATTTTCAAAAAAGTTGAAAAACTTTTTCATTATTCTTTCTAACTTGTACCATTTTAATATTAATCTTTAGTCTTGACTTAACGTATAATTTATATCAGTAATATTGAACCGTTTTTATTATCCATGCAATTGTTGCTGTTGATGTTTATCTTTTCTTGCATCTGTATATAATTATTTTATTTTTCATAGTATTGATCTTTTTATTGTTACAAATGTTTTCTTCTCTATAGCTTTATATTATTTGATGTTTTATCTTTTTTTTGATAGTGATGGTCTTTAGGACTATGGATAAAAAAAAAAGCTTATTCAACACTTCTGTACTGTGTGAGGTTTGGTCATTAGAGGCACATTATATTTTATTGAATAATTTTACTTTTATAGTGCTTGTATCTCTTGTGTCATATGTAGCTTTTTTTAATTACTTGTTTACGTTCGACTTCCAGTTATTATATTTATTAAAATACAAAAACATGTGTAAAATTAAGGTTTGTAGAGCCTTTAAGTAGTCGAGTATAAGCTTATTCGTTTAACATTAACATCTTAGCGTCACTTTTTACTTAATAACATCGTTAAACTTACTCTAAAAGAGCAAAAAATATGTTTTGTGATGCAAATGACCGTCTTTTCGGTTATAACATTCTATATTAGCTGTAACAGGCTGGCGGCACAAGAGGTATGGTTTAAAATATAGTTTTTTTTGTCTCATAATTGTGAACAAATTTTTAAGAGAAAAGAAATCATGTAATTTTACGAAAATAGAATTTCAAAATAATCAGCTTTTATAAGTATTTTTTACGTCACCTAATATGTACATAAAGTAGCCTTCTGATTCTGACAAATGAAAAGACTGAATAAAATTTATTTTAGTTTAAAAATGAAATCATTAAATTTGATGCATTCGAATGAATGAAAAGATGTCTAATCTTTGTCATTTTCGAGGTTTAAAAAAAGTTGCTTAAATGTCAATTTTAAACCATCTAGTACGGCTATAAAAAAAATTTCTTACAAACTTTGAAATGCATGTCATTTTTTTAAATGCAGAATTAAAAACTAGATGCCAAGTCGATTCGCTGACCTCACCGCAGGTCACTACATGAATTCATATAGATTTCTCCAGCTTGAATGAGTAACGTTGTGAATTCAACGGGCTTTTTTTCTTGATGTTTTTTCTTAAGAGGCACTTTCTGCCATAATTAAAGGAATCACACCTTGTGACTATCCATCTGACTCAGCGGATCATGACTGAGCCTTTTCAGTAATCAACACATAATTTTTTTCTAAGATTACAATTTTTTGGAAAATACTTATTATTCTTGTTTCTTTTTTATCTCTATAGGAACGAGTCGATCGTAACGAACAAAGTAGAACTATTACGAAAATATTACGAAATCATGTTATAGCTAGTTCAAAATAATAGTTTTTACGGATGTTTGAATGCAAGCCATCTTAATAAATTAGGATAGTATTTTGTTTGCATCCCTATCTATAGATTTAAATTAAGATGTTCTATGTGTCCACGTTTGTTGAATGTTTTTTCAACTTCTTTTCACTTCTTTGAAATTGTACCTTAATAAGAGTTTTATGATTTATTACTAAAACAATTCAATATTAAATACTGATCTAACAAGATTATATAAAGGAAGTATAAAAGGTTCAAAGTATCGAATGTTTGTTACTCCATAATTATATTCCTGATTGCATTTGAATAATTTTATGTTTTTTTTTGCAAATCAGATTTCCAAATTGCTTTATTAGGTTAAAACTTCTATCTAACCTCAAAATTCACAAAAGAATACTATGAGAACGGTAAATCACAGCTGCTTAGTATGAAATAATACACGACAATGAGTTTCTAAAAAACATATGTATATTTTTGAGTAAAGATACACAAAGCAACGTCCAAATAGCATTTGATCAGTTAAGGAAAATTTCAAACCTTGAGAAAACACTTTTTATAATAAGAAAAAAGTCATGTGTCATTTCTTCATTACGTTATAATTTTTACGTAACCTCAAAAAAGACTGAAAACAATTATAAAACAAAAAAAACGACACAAGACACAGTAAAGACTAAATAATAAACTACGAGGACATTTTGAAGTATGTTTCTGCTTTTCAGAGTAATAATACCCAAATTAACGCTTGAGTGCCATCTATTGCGTTATAACAAATGTCTGACTTCATAAAATACTGAAAATAAACATCAAAACGATAGGATTAGGCCACTGAGGTCAAAATAGTACACTACAAGAGCAATTAAAAATATGTATGTGTTTTGAAAGTGAAAGTACCCAAATAACTGTCTTAGTGGCATTTATTGCTTTATAAAAAATGTCTAACCTTGAAATTATTCCAATATGGAATCCTAAAAAGGGTAACCGCATGCATAATAAGAAGTTCATTGTAGTAGTTTTCTACATGTCCTAGTGTAAGAAATTGAAACATGAAGTTCTAATTGCTATATCACGCCATAAATAAATAAAGTAAATAAAGATCGGGAGAGTATTGACATTTTTCTTATTCAAACCTTCCTTACTTGATCATAACGACGTAGCTATGAGAGAAATTCTCTCGTAAAATTAGATACCTTACAAATGATAAACTGCCATTAGATTTTTTATGATGCGTAGCACCGCCGTCAATTCTCTTGCAATGAGTGGCACTGCCGTCTATTTTTTTATGATAAGTAGCACTGCCATGCCATCGCGTTTCTCGTCATAAGTAGCATCGCTATCAGATTTCTCACGATAAGTAGCATCGCCATCAGGTATCTTACGGTAAGTACTACCGTCATCAGATTTCTTATGATAAGTAACACTGCTACCATGTTGCTAAAAATAAGTAGCACTTAGCATGTATTAAACATAAGACGAAATTTATTATGTTCCGTACAAAGAAAATTTATCTATAAAGAGTAGCTCTGCTGAGGAAACACTTGAGGCGAGTAGAGTTTCTTGTATTCTTACACAAAAATCATTATCTTACAGAAAAATGTAAGTATTAGTATGATTACGTCTCATACTGTAAGTAAAGCGTATAACGCTTGTCTGCCCTTATCAAAAAAATAGATGACTTCAGCATTATGGTAAAAGAAATTTAATTCCTGATAAATCAATAGCTCATATTAATAAAGTTATTGTGAATGAATAATATTATTGCTTGCTCGGTTTCCATACATTGTTTTGGTAAATAATAATAAACATTTGAACTGAACGTATAATATATCTGTATCATGTACATTCATGAAATTTTTTTATATAGTATTTAATAAAATACGTTTTTATTAATGCCAGTCTTTTCATTGTGAATCATCAACTAAGTATTGATATCTTTGAACAATGATTCTGATAAGAAAATATCTTTCTAACATTTTTATTTCAATACACGGCTGATCAATTATAATATTATTAATTACTATTTACTAGGTCTGACATTTCCCTTTCTTTCATCTGATAAATGATTACTTGAATTTTCACTTTCGGATAAGAGTGTTTCCACCAAAGCATACATTTCTTTTGTATCATTCTTTAAAATGTATAATTCATTGAATAATTTTAGTTTTGTTAAATCATCTTAGTCGTATTATTGGAACCTAAAAAATAAATACATATGTCTTCATCATTATTAAGTTATGTTGATAAATAAAACACAAATAATCACAAATTAATATCTGGAATAAATTCTACAAAAAATTATATTGGAAGACAGTTAGGATTACCATTCTATGTATTTTACTGAAAAATTATATTCCACAATTAAAATTTTTCATAATAAAGTTGCGTTTTTTTTTTCATTAATATTAACAAAAACCTTATACAATGAAAAGTTTGGTGTAACTCGTATCCATTTAAGTAACAAGAAGAAATGAGTACGCTTATATTTAGACTTACAGCGTACTTTACAGCAGTTATCGGTGCGAGACAGTCATACCATATAACAACCTGCTTTCACGTTTGAAAATTTTTTTTTTAATATTTACACTTACGACGATTAGATTTGGTCCAGTTTATTGTACTCCATATAAATATGGAATAGCTGCCTAGTGAACGTGTACACACACACACACACACACACACACACACACACACAAGTATACATTAAGATGGTACAGAAAGTTACGATCTTACGATAAGTAGAAACCCCTATTTACTGTATCGGCTCCCCCTCTTCTCTCCCTTTCTGTCTTTGTCTCATTCTCCTTCTTTCTAGTTTTATACATATGCAGTTCTCACCTTCTCTTTCGATGCTTTTCTTCTTTTCTTTTTTTTCCATCAATTTTAATATCTTCACGCTTCCTTTTTTTAATTTTTTTACTAAACGTTATACCTGCGTTATCGAATATTCGATTTATTTTATACAAAAAGTTGCATAAAAACTTAAGTAGCACAAGGTAGCCGCTAAATCTTGTTTTGTTCAGTAACTAATACTTTTTTGAGTAACCTCTAATCGGTTGTAAGGCAGCATACGATGGCGTTTTATTACTATATGGTTTGAAAACTGAAATTTTATATTAAAAAATACGAAAAATATATTCTCATATTTCTACTGCTAAAAATTGTTTGTTAAAGTATTGATATTTACTCAAGTTTTGTGGTATTTTACTTACCTTTTGACGCAGATTCTATTTGGTTTTGGTAGATTTCCTTTACTCCAGGAATATTCACAAAAATAGAAAAAAAGTTTAGGATTTGGCAAAGGGACTTGTTTATACCACATGATAAATCACACTATTAAGGCTAAACGATCGTGAAAAAATTTTGTCTCAACACAACTCTTACTGTGAAATAGTTACACTTACTATGCTTGGAATATTGCAAAAATAAAACAGATATGCTCTCAAAACAGGGTTCTAAGACATGCCATAAATTCTTCCGAAAAAACAGCCATTTTTCTACCCAACAACTCAAAACTATTTTTTGTTGTATAGTTTGTGATTTTTGTGCGAAGTGTAACGTGAAACTTTCAGAAGATCTGAATGATCCATGCAAAAAGCAGTTTTGTGCTTACACGATCAGATTTAAAGAGCACAGTAAACTACGGAACTGATGTGTATAAAAAGTTTGTAAGCATGCTGAAAATAAGACTTTGGTATTTGAGTTCGACTATGTAGAAAATCTTGCATTACGTAAACCTAATGTGAATTCAGAATATTATACACGGCAATTTAATTTATATGTCTCTAAATACGTCATATTAATAAAAGATAAGAAAAATTTACTCGTTTTGTTACTGCGAGGAAGGTAAGAATGACAACAGGTGGGTAGTTTCTTATATAACCCTATTCAAAAATTGAGACAAATAAATTAAACACAAATAATATTCTATTATCGGATTTATGACAAGTAACAAAAAAAAGTAATATAATTTGTTCTTGGCTATCTTTTAAATAAAATACGACGGTTACTCATCTTTTCCCCATAAAAGGTCATAGTTATTGTCAACGCAATTAAAATTTGGGAAATTATGAGACTATCCCAATGAAATACGAAAAAATTGAAAGTACGAAGAAAGACTTAGCTCTAATACGAAAATTAAAAGTAAACTAAATCCGTTTAAAGTAGCAATAAGTACCTCTGTGCTTAAAAACGCCTTAATAAAAATATCTTGATGTCTTATATTGATGGAAAATAGTAAATAAAATTATTTGTATGATTCATAAAATAAAATAATTCTTTGGATAAAATAATAATTGTTTTACGCACAAATATAAGAAACCGCCTTTTGCAATTCAACAAATCGTTCTAAAACTTAAATAAGGTACAAAATTATATTTTTATTTTTCTACGCGCAAGCATGAGAAATTCAATATTTCGATCCCTGAATTTTAAAAATCTATCGATTGATTTTCGAAAACTGACTTTTTTTACAAAGTTGTAATATTTTGTTCATAGAAAAAAAAAAACAAAGTAACGTATCTGAATTATTTAAGATTTACAATAAAATTATTTAGAACGTCGAATTAAAATTTTTTTACCTCAAAAATAGCGTAAACTGTGTTTGACCGTCAGATATCGTGATAATCTTGATAGAATCGAAAAATTAAATTTTCATTCCGAGCCGCTGTAAGAATAGAAGAATATTATAAGCCCTGGATAAGCGGTCAAAGGGTTTTTAAAATATGACTAATTGTAAACACACACATACATACAAGCTCACACATACAGACATTAAAACAAAAATCCATTCATATTCTAAGCACTGTTAAAAACATTTTTTGACATATTGTTTAGAAAACATCATTTCTAACCGATACAAAGCTCCCTCTATTAGAGAGCAAAACAAAAAGAAACAAAGTACATAATTTTGTGTATTTTTTCACGCTAAATTGTTAAAAATACGTTTAACATATTTTCAGCCAGCTCGACCACTATTTTTAAGATTAGAAAGTTGTAAGAATGTTTTTAGGTAGAGGTACGGTACATTTGATTTAAGAAAGATTTTTTTTCCTTTTAAAATGATATTGACTGAAAATAAACCTGATGCGTTAGAAGAGGCCAATTAAATCTCTATATACATACTAGTGGGGCATCGACCCCCTTCTTACTCCGCACGCCAAGATCCCAATGATTAGATAATGGCCTTGAGGATTAAAAAAGAACTTGGTTATATTTATTTTTTTCATTTTTGCCGTTATTGCGATATTTAAGAATATATTACCTTTGGATTATTACTTTGCAATAATTTATTAACCAAAAATTTTGTTTATTATAGAAGATTCTTCACTCTTATATATTTATTTCCCCCAAAATGTTTTTTGAATACATTTTAGAGCTATCTTTTATATCATTCTAATTTTAAATTATTATTTTTTTTTTGGATATCTTATTACAATGTTTTTGTTAACGTTTTTACTCGTTTTTTGACTTTTTCAGCATTAGGAACTTTCGATCTGTATATCTGTATTTTTTTATAAATATTAAAAGTGATGCAGTACAGAAGGTGAATGTACCCCATAACGAAGAAAAACTATGTTTAAATAATAGTCATAACGTGTTCATTAAAAAATTTCCAAAATTATGTTGTACAAATACAACTTCACAGAAAAATGATTATCTGGAATATGTGGGAAGAAACAATATTACTGATAATCATGTGTGTACAAATAAAAATAAGAATGAGATTTGAGTTGATAATTTTATAGTTGTGCCTTTTCATATAGTTTTGTTAATAAAATATAAATGCTATGTAAATGTACAATATTGTGCATCTATAGAAAGATTTAAATACATTTATGATTACATTCATGAAGGCAGTGATAGCACACTCATACAATTTAAAAACTTGGAGATAATGATAATCAAATTCAGGACGAACTTGAAAGTTATATCGACACTAAGTATTCAGCTCTGATGGAAGCACCTTGTCGATTGCAATAATTTCTAATTTGGGGCAGGAAGAAAAAAGAAAAAACAATTAAAAACAATACTATTTGAATATTAGATATTGTTTCTACAAAAAATTATAAACGTTTTTCTTTTTTAATTGATATTAAAGAATATAAAATAAGTTGAAGATATAAAAACATACCACGGAATCATTCATAAAACATGCATACGTACTGCTTGGGATTGATTGAATATGATATTGAACCTGACGATCATATTTTTAAAGAAGCTACTACAATCATCTTACTTTATAAATCAAGACAATTTTTTGCTTGGTTTTTAATTTCAGAAATGAGTTTTAGTAACAATATTTAGAATGAATATGACAACTATTTTTCAGAATATTTCATTCGTGATAAAGAATATTGTGCTCTTTTGCACGTAAATCAAATTTTTTGCACGAAGACAAGACTTGTCAATCATTTAATTTATTTACACCTTAACCAATTGATGTATTACAAAAAAATATAGATTTAAAGAAATTCATTCTTATGAAATAAAGTTCCAATCTTTATACAATAAGTTAAGTAATGACCAAAGAAATACAATATAAGCTTTATGTTAGAAAAATCATAGCTCTACTTTTATAGGTAGTTCCAGATGTTTATAAAAAACTTTTTTGTACAAAACAATGATTTATTACTTTATTTTTCGAGTTGAAGAAATATTGCCAATGGCATTGATTAGAATCGGGTCATGCTTCAGTCTTACATCCAAAAGGAATGACGAGACACAGATGAAACCTTACGTGACCTATGTAATACACAAACTTATTTCGGAAATAAATTGATTTTATTAATTTTATTTCTATATTCCAATATTTGAATATAAGTTAGTAATATTATATCAGACTCTTATTGTTAAGTGTTTATAAATTTTAGATAAGGTTAACTCAAAAAGCAGAAATCATAAAGTTATGATACAAATACTCTTACTTCATTTAATATTATCACATAAAATGATGTAATTATATTTTATAACAGTGTATTTTTGTCATAAAAATTATATTTATCGAATTTTATTTTAAACGAAAATCAAATGTTTAATGTCAATTATGTCGAATATTGAATTATGTGAATTTTTAACATAACTTACAATTTTCCTAATTTTGTAAAAACTTTATTTAAAGTTTTTTTTTTTTTTTTCTACATGATTTTTCTTTTTTACGAATACATAACGGTAGTCAATTAGAGATGGCCAGGTTTAAAAAAAAAAAATTGCTCATTTGATTTCATTTCATATTTGTTATTATTTTTGCACACCAATAATTAGTATTATAGTACATAACTAGAATCATTTTTTTTTTATGTTGGGTATAGAGGAGTTCTGTCTTTTTGTGCTAAAGTAAGGCTGATTAGCCTTTTGTCCTACTCTAAAATAGCATCCTACAACGACAAAGACAAGATCATTTAGTATAACTATTCTGGTATTGATAGAAAATATTATAGTGCATATCTCTATATTATTCATGTATTTATGAGTGTTTATGTGAATTAATAAAAACATTTCATATAATAACGTACATGAATACAATAACAAGAAAGTAAACGCGTATGTCTCGTTGCCTCATAGGCGGTGTGGAAAAAATAGAAAAAACCATAACAGCAGTAAATAAAACAAGCGTGTTCTTTCAAGAAAAATAGATAAATTTATTGCGTGGTGTAAAAGTCGATAGAAAAAAGGTTAAATCATCATGACGTTGGCCTTTTTCGGCCGTGTTTGCAACTTTTGTCCTTGCAGGTGGGCTTATCTTGCTTTCGGGAGACCTCAGCCGTTCTCGGAAAGATTTAGATATGTAGGGGGGGGGCTGGGGGGGGGGCTAAGCCTATTTTTGGAGGAGTTCTGGTACCCTTATTTTAGAGGTGATATTGTGTTAAGCATGAAAAAAAGCATGCGATTCCTATATAATCAAAAATTTCACATTTCGATTTTGTTGAAACAAAAAATAATTCAATAAATTTGTATAGTAGATTCACCTGAAAATGATGAATTATTCGAAAATTGATATTTAAAATTATCGTTTTTATAAGCATATAATAATTGTAGGTTTCTCAAAAGTTTTGTATTTCAATCATTATTATTTTAATATAATATTGTTCTGTCGTAGTATGCATACACAAGAAAAGTGTTATTATTTGTAATACATAAAATTAATGTAGATCCATTTCAATGTGTTTTGATTGTATTGTTCTGATTTGTTTGATTAAATTTGTTTGTTATTTTGTTATTAACAATTTCTGATTCTGTGCCCGAAAAACAAGTAATTTGCAAATGCTTACTTACATAACTCACTTCCTACGAATAATTGCACTTAACTTATCACTCGATTACTACTTAAAGAAATTTTTTTCAGTTCTCAAAAACATATCAATTATTTAAAAGTTTTTTTTATTGAAAAAATATGCACTTATGCAAATAATGCAAAAATTATTAAATGGTTTGTTTTTACCTTAAAAATGTACCTCTATTTAATACTTTAATATATCATTACTGTAGCATGCTAAAAGAGGACTCTCAATTAGATCAGTGGGGAAGAGCCCCTTAAAGATCGTGTAAGGTTTAGTTCAGCAAGTGCAATATCTCTTATTCTTTTATATTTTATTTACTTATATTTTATTATTTTTAAATTACAGTGCTCTATTAATACAATTGTTTATGGATTATGATAAAAATATAGATAATGTAATTTTTTAGTTAGCTTTTCTCAAAAATCAAGTTCTTTACTGAAAGTCATCATCGAGGCATAGGGGTCGGCATGCAGGGTGCCCAGAGAGGCAATGCCATACTAGTGTATATATATGTCGAATTCTCCAAAAAATCTTGATTTACGCGTCATCGCGTTGTCGGAGATGGCACATCACCAAAACGCAAAAAAAATCATCGTGTGACAC
>JAPYYV010007919.1:0-17845 GCA_030522625.1 Copidosoma aretas | reverse complement strand
TAAGTTTTGTGTGTGTGTATTGTGAAATAGGTGATGGGGGGGAGCTGAGGGGGAGGCGAGGGGGAGGTGGAGGGGGAGCTGTGGGGAGCCAGGGGGGAGCTGAGTGGGAGCGGGGAGGAGCGGGGGGAGCTAACCCCAAAAAAATGGGGTTAAAAATCACGTAAAAATGAACGAATAACTACGTGATTTGAGGGGGAGTCGTGGGAATCCGGGGGGGAGCTGAGGGGGAGCGGGGGGAGCGGGGGGGGCTACAACTCTTTTTTGTCCATACAACTATATCATATAGGAAGACACGCGGTTACTCTTGTTCTCACGTATGAATAACAATTATATTGTGTAATACCTGGGGAAAAGATGATAGCGATGAGCACTTTGTGTCTGATTTCTGGTTTTTTGGTGGCCGAATTTGCGGCTCTCTCTCTTTCTTTCCCAATTTGCCAGCTTTACGGCTCGAAGATAAATTTACTAACGTACGTAGACAAAGTTGTTCACCTCTTTAACGGAGAAAACCTCCGTGTCGTTTGTAGACTTCGGAATTGAGTCGTTATTCACGTCTCTCGGGCTGATGGCGATTTGGCTCGGCGATAGAGCGCTAAACAGGGCAATGTACTTCTCGCAGTGGTCAAGGTGTGACAGAGTGAGACTAGAAGCATTTGAAGGCCCAAGCCCAAGCTCGACAATAGTGCCATGCACCGGCCTTCCGAGAACCATGATCGGCCGGACCATAAAAACGTGCCAGTATGTAAAACACCGTTTCGCGGTATCCGCGCTCTTTCGTTTTTTTTTGTATCCAAAACAAATGAAACATTTATCTTTCATATTCGGCCTCAACAACCGTTTTGCAATAAACTTTCTGTATGCTGCAGGATTATTGTGAGATCATAGCTACGTCTACTTCCAATGTTATCCATGTAATTCACTATGGAAACACCACAAGTACAATTATAATTCTGTATTGCATGTGATTTATTACAGTAGACGTATTTCCACTGAGTAAAATAGGCAGAGTAGATTTTTAAATTTATGTATTCCTGCAAATATAATCAGAAATTCATTAAAACTTCTTTTGACCTTTCTTCGATATCTTGTTTAATCTTTTCGATTAACTTAGGATTAATACAATAAACAACTTTGAACTTAGCATTATTGAAATTAACATTGGCTACAAAAAGTGCCCAGTGATCAATAAGACAAAACGGTGTATAGTATGCGTTTTTTTTTTAATGTGAAACATTGCCCAGATCCCCGATGGAATATTATTCGCAATGGAATCCAAGATAATTCCAGACTGCCTCGTCGAAATATGTACGGTCTTTTTCCAGATAAACCACCGCAACTCAGCACAAGCATCAATGGCGTCTCCATTGATCCATGCATGATCAAACAAAGTATCAAACTCTTTCACATGTAAGTAAATATTTTGATCACGTTTTCTAACTATCAATACCTCTTTTATAACGTCTTTGATTCGTTGTGGGATTTTGTGTCCTGGCTCTATAATTTCCAATAGTAGCATTACATAATGCGTGATATATATATATATATATATATATATATATAGACTAGGGTCGATAGCAATATCATCATTATTTGCATCTTGAACTGCCTGCACCTGTTCTGTCAGAGGTAAACTGAAAACATTGTTAACGGTACTTTTTCCATTATTTTGAATTCAAACAGATTTATTTGATTGTTCTACATACGGATTAGGTTTGTCTATTTCAACTTCTTACACTAACGTTAAAATTAAATTTTCGGGTTGATTCTGTTTTCTTAATGATTGACTTTCTTCTTTCAACAGTCTGATGCAAATATTGTGTTTATTTCGTACCGAATAGTATGAAGTCAGTTGTGTTGTTGATTTTCTTGAAATAATTATGTTCATCTGTCACATTTAAAGAGCAAGAAATATATGGTTTTGTATCGATTTTTTTCCTTGACTACAAGTTTTGTCGTGAATCGAAGATTCCAATGTATCATCTGTTTCGTTTTCACGGGAAAAATCTTGCTTTTGATATCGGATATCTTCCTGCCGAAAATTTTTGATTATTTCTAGTTATATGTAAATCGAATCATACTCGGTTAGATCAATGTTAGGAGCCTTTTTCATTTTTCTTTTGATACATTAGTTTTTAACTGTAGTTAAGTTTTTCATATCCTCGATCATTTTATGTGAAGGTTGAAACCTTAAACAACCACCTTTATCTTTAACACATTGCGTAGATAACAAAATGCCCTCAATACCGACTTCTAGGTTGCGGTTTTTTTAGTCCATACTTAGTTCCAAACTCTTTCAGTGGTTGCATTAGAGTTTGCGATGTAAAAAACATCATGGGCGAATGTGGCAACATTTTTAAAAATAAATATACATCGTCGTTTCTTACCCGTCATCATAAACCAAAATTTGTCGGCATTTTGTAAATGGTATTCCTAAAACTACAATATTTATATCCACGAAATTAAAAGAAAGATATCACATCGTTAGGATCGTGATAATTGGCATGATAAGATGTACTCAACGAATAACCAGGAATAAAATATCTTGAGTAAATCAAAGTTTTATATACAGACATTCATGCATAGCTTATATAATTTTTTAAATGCAGGTAAATCATTATCAATTGAAAATTTCTTGCTTATTCTTAACAATCAATTAAATCTTATTTCATGAAAATAACAGCGTAAGCGTGAACAAGTGACGACAACAGATAATAGAGAATTTGCATGCAGCAGGATTTAGTCGACTAATACTTTCTATCGCTAGAGAAATCTCAATTAAATACATGTTGATTATAATATTTCAAATAAATAACGAGTAAATTAATCAATAAATTATTTTCTGAACGTGTTAATGAAGCTCTCGTTCAAATCGATATCACGTAACTATGACGTCAGTTCTTCTGCTTTTTTAGAGATTTATTGCCTTAAAGTTTTGCGACCTAAAACATTGAGTTGAGACGTCATTTTACCCCATTCAAATATGCTTTGTCCGAAATCTACAACACACTGTAAGAGCAAGTTAATGAGCTTTTTGAGCCGACTTCAAAATATTTTATTGTAAAAGACCAGAATTCTTTTCGCAATGTTAGGAAATCTACTCAAAGTGATTTAAACATGTTATAAGGTTATATTACTTCCAATAAGTGGTACATAACCATATGATGATCTGTGCTGTTAAAAATAATGAGATTAGATTGCATTTTCGCTCATCTGTAAAAATCGAACAAACCCTGGAATATTGAGAAAAACTGACGTCATATCACGTGACATCGGTTTAAACATGACTTGAAATTTCAATTAATTATTGTAAATTTATCATACTATTTAAAAAAAACTGTTTCACACGCGTATTCAGCGTATCATTTACTGCTGAAAAAAAAATAATTTAGAAAACTTGCAAGAACTCTATTGATGATTACTGCTATAACTGAGAACGTCGAAAGTCTACAGGGGTGCCGAGCGACACGTCTGGAAGTGTAAAGGAGCTTCAGTAAAGCTGCATTGCTCCTCCTATATTATTGTCTACTTTTTTTCCGTGTTCATATCAAGACATCTCTGTATAATTCTCTCGTGATACCTTCAGTTTTCGGTACAAGTAGTTTTAGATTCGGTATTAGTTTGTTGGCAATAATTATTCTACACATGATCGTTTCTAAAAATTTCGGATAAAAAATCATCATTGTATCGTTCAAATACTCTCATATGTCGTCCAATTATCACATTCTTGAGCAGATCCTTGCATTTTTCCACACTCAATAAATATTTTGAATGCAAGGAGCCTTCGTAAATGCTCTAAAGTGTTTGATTACATGACAACGAACATATTAGCTTTAATATCATCAAAGGATCCAATCACAATTTTTTTTGACCCGTAGAATACATGTGCAATCTTTTGGCACTTTCAGGCATATAGGTATTAAGTCAAGTTAAAAATTCATTGCATGGTATAAATTCCGATGCATACTTAGCACAAAAGTGCTCTACATGACAACTACGTTTTATGATATGAATATTTGGCAAATATTATTTCAATTTCGTTGCTACTAAATTTACCGCACCTTGCATAAGATTGCAATGATCTGCGCAGTAAGCTGTTACACTCGTGTTTGGATACGCCATAGTTTTAAAAAAATGATAGTAAATATTCAAATGTGATTGTCGTTAGCTCTACTGTTTTCACCATCATCGTATGATTCTATCACATCCCACAACAACTTACATATTCCGCCTTTTTGGCAATCAAAATATCAAAAGAATATGTAAATAGAATGTTCGACTAAACGGCAAGCATTTATCCCTGAATTTTTTGAGTGGGAGCAATGTTTTAATTGATTCTTGAACAATTTTTGCCGTAGAATACAATCATCTGTACCTGTACGCTGAAAAAGTTGTGCTTCATTTTTAAACCAACAATTTATGAAAAAAAAGTATTTTACTTACATTTTGCTTCATACAGCCTTTCCAGGGCATTTTTCAGGACATATATCTACATAGTTTTTTGTTCCTGACTTAATTATCTACAAAATGAAATCCAAGCGAAGTCTCTAAGTGTTATTGTCTACCAGCAAATGTCATTTAAATATAAAAATGCCATTTTTTCGATATTTATTATCTCGAAATCAACGACACCCTAGAGCCTAAAATTTTCAGCAACATTTTAACTGTTTGAGTGATTGATAATTTTTTTTTTGACCTAAATAGAAAAATGTGCTCTTTTTTCTAAATTGTCTAAACTGTCCAAACCGGGCCAGAAAATTCAGATAGGTGTTCAAGTTTCTCATCCCGCTTGAATTTTTGGAAAATATTGATTTAGACTGGTTTTATAACAAAAAAGAAAAAAAAAAAAAAAAAAAAAAAAAAAAAAAAAAAAAAAAAAAAAAAAAAAAAAAAAAAAAAAAATTTGTTTAACAACCTTCTGGAGCCAAGATAATTTTTTTTTTCTAAGAAAAATTCCACAGTCTTTATTAATTAACCGATCTGGCTGAACCTTGCACATATTGTTATTTAATAGTTCTATTATGATAAAAAAATATTAATTGTTGGTACGTGGCCGGCTCATAAGTCAAAAACAGTGAGCAAATCACGGCCGAGCGGACAGCATGCCTCTGATGCCAAGTATATGTACTATATGTATATAGCGGTAGCGGCGCACGGTGCTGTGGCGCGGTGGCGGCGACGGCAGCTCGGTGAAGAGTTTACGAGTGGATTCAAATCATTCGCTTAAACAGCAATTACTCAGCTTCGCGAGCACGTACGAAAATCCTTTCGTAATCGATTGTAATCGATTTGGGGTAGATTGACGATGTGTAATCGAATGTAGTCACTGTTTTTACGTGTAATGAATTATTTTGTTACTAATTCCACCTATCTGCTCAACAACTAATTACTCCTTCTTTTTAACTATATTAGCTATTACTTATCATACGCCTACTAAAATTTGTGAGACCATACTTTCGTTTATTTATTAAAAATGATTTGGAGAAGAAGGTTATTAAACAATAAACAATTTATATGAATGTATATTCTGAACTATTTATTTCACAGAAAAGAGCTGGAAATACTGTACTAAAAAAAAAACTGAAAACAGTAATAAAGCGAAACTGTGCTCGGACAGCAACGTATTTGTGGTGAAGTTAAGTAATAATACATCATGAGATAATTACCAAAAGCAATCCTTGGCGTGGTGACAGAAATATACTATCGTATAAAAATTTAAATAAATCTAAAATGCAGCATACTATCTAATCCAGAATGTAGATAACCACTGTGCACAAAATTATTATTTGAATGAAGTAAGAAATTTTTATGTGACCGATAGAAGAATGCGTTGTATGATTCTCATTCTTACCAAGGAAACAGAAGCACTTGTACGAGGTTGATAACCGCTGACGGTGAGGCATGAACGCGCCAAATTTTAAAAAGGCTTCCAAATTTTTCTTGCTGAATTGCAAGACGTGCCCTATAAAAAATCGTCCAGTAAAATTACTATGCTCAGCATAGGTAATATTTAACGCTATGCTCAGCACAGTAAATTCGCTATCAGCTTGTAAAATCACTATCCAGTCGCAGGATTTTACTACCCCGGATAGTAATTTCACTATTCAAGTCCAAAAGTGAGGTAATGAACCAAAACTACAAGTGATTAACAAGCACTTCTTACTGCATTTAACATCGTTGTTTTTCCACGAAAGTTGTTAGCTACTTGGTTAACTACATACCCGTTATTATTACTGCCCATATGAACACATAAACTTATCTATGACGTGGGAACACTATCATCGGAATGTCATATTACTATCCTCTTTAGTGATTTTACTGCACAATAGTAAACTTATATTATCCTTGGATATCAATATCACTACCAGCTAGTAATTTTACTAGCCGAAAGTGTTTTTACTACCGGATAGTAAAATTAATATGCTGGACATGTAGCGAAATATTACCTATGCTTAGCATGGTAATATTCATAGCGGATTGTAAAATTCAACCAAACGCTCGTCAAATCGCTATGCTGAAGATAGTAATTTTACTATCGGACACAATAGTTTTACTACAAGATATGAAAAATACTATTCTCAGCATGGTGAAATAAATCACTATCCGATAGTTATTTTACTACAGCATTTTTGACAGTGTATGATAGGAATACAGTATAACTAATTATTTTTAAATTAATCGTAAATAATAGTACTTAAATACATCATTTCCTGATTATTTATTGATTTGCTTTACTGACTAATAATACCAAATTATATAATCCATCATACGTAAAAACAGTGACTACATTCGACTACACACCGTCAAGCTACCCCAAATCGATTACAAAAGGATTTTCGTACGTGCTCGGGAAGCTGAGTAATTGCTGTTAAAGCGAGTACGAATAATTTGAATCCACTCGTAAACTTTTTACCGAGATGCCATAGCCGCCACTCGCGCGATGCTACAGCGCGCGCCGCCGCTATGTATAGTACATAAACTTGGCATCAGGCGCTCCCTGTCCGCTCGGCCATGGTTTTTTCACTGTTTTTGACTCATTGAAAATTTCTTGGAAAAAAAATTATCTTGGCTCCAGAATGTCATAGCACGTGTAGATAATTTAGTCAGGAACAAAAACCATTACAGGTAAGTATATGTCCTGAAAAATGCCCTGGAAAGGCTCTATAAAGCTACATGTAGAAAAAAGACTTTTTCTTACCATGGGCAAAAAGTGCGGCAGAGCCTTTGTGCCCTCGGGCCGCACTTTGGGCCCTTGAAATCACTTTGTGCCCACGGACAGAAAAGTTTTTTCGGCCCTCCGGGCCCAAAGTACTTTTCTGCCCTAGGGCACAAAGTGATTTCGCGTGCCCAAAGTGTGCCCATGGGCACAAAATTGCACTTTGTGCCCTGGGTAAGAAAAACGTCGTTCCTACCTCGGGCACAAACATATAAAAACCCCGCCCTTTGGGCGTGATTTTTTTACTTTGTGCCCATGGTAGGAAATCTACTATTTTCCATAAATTGTTGAATTAAAAAACGAAGCACAACTTTTCCAGCGTACGGGTAAACGTGATTGTATTCTATGACAAAAACTGTACGAGAATCAATCAAAACATGGCCCCCCACCCCTCCAATAATGTAGAGAAAAATGCTTGCCGTTTGGTCTAATAAACATCCTTGAGAATCGAAAGCTATTTGTTTTATGGATAAAACAATGTCTTCATGTATAAAAAAGGCATATTGTATTCTACAATAAATTCCGTGATTTTCAATTGAGCTCTGAGAGTGTCTGAATCATCAATGATGTTACAAGTGTTTATATTAGTCATACTGTTTTTGTATTGTGTAAGAAAATCTTCTTTTGCTAAGCTTACACTGCAGCATTGACAATTCTCTAATGTCATATCATCCTGGTGCGGCTCTGCTCGATTTTGAATTCTTCTAACAAGTCCAAGTATTCTAAATATCTCTGATTATATTTATTACGAGAAGTTTTATATTCTAGAATAATTTGATTAGCCACGTTGTGTCGACGAATATGACGAATTTATTCTTAGTTTTTGCAGTATGTGCATTTGCTACTGTGACTGTATTAATAGAGAGACCGTCAAATGCACTTTCGAAACCTTTATCATTCTGTTCGGATAGCCCTGCACTTTTACGAATAGACATAAAATTATTCTCATTAACAGTATTTTGTAGATTTTCAGGTGTCACTACAGAAATACATGAGGATTCCGTCTCTGCATCAGTCTTTCGACTTATTTGTTATTTCATCAGAATTCATATTCAACAGAACTCTTAGACCATTCTGCACCGACTTTTCCTGTAACCAACTAGTTTTTTTTTTTCTTTCTGATTCTGTTAGATGATATTTGGTCATCAAGGGCTTTATCATCAAGGGCGAAATTAAGACTGATGGATAAAGGTAGAATTTATTGTGTTAACATTTTAGTCAGTATTAGCATGAATTAATGCTGAAAATGGTATCATGATTGATGAATTATTAAAAAAAACAAATAATAAAAACAGTTGGTGCCTTGAATGAACTGATCTTACTCAAGGCATTCGATGGAAAAAGACACAGATCAAGTACTACGACGAAGACAGACACTCCGTTCTGACTTCCGTCGAAAAAAGACACAGAAAATTGCGCGCAGACGAAGACAGACACTTGTTATTTACTATATAAAAAAAAATTCCAATAAAAAACTTTAACCTAACGACCCAGAGCACTCAATGGCTTGGAATTCTAATTAATAACGATAATATTTGTAACATAACAGCTAATACCTTATGACCCAGGGCACTGAATTTTCTGGCCCTAGAATCAATAACGATACTAAGTATATCAAAAAAAGGTTATACCTAATGCCCTAAAGCGCCGAATTTTCTCGCGTTTGAATTATTGATCACTTAAACGTGACTTACTTTGGATGCCCTTAATGAGGACAGAAAAATAGAAAGTGCGCTTTGATAGCGTACGAAGATGAAGGAAAAGTGAAGCGTATATATTATAACTAACACAGAATCAAGTCATTGTCATGAGTGTGGTGCCCTTCTTCTCTTTCTCCTTCCCGGCGTTCAGGAGCGTTCAGGACACCGAATGTCTTTTCATTTTCATTTGGGAAGTCACAACAGGTAGTCAGCTCACTTGCGCCGCTCTAAGCAAAAGCTGTTCCATAATAAAGCGTATCTACATCTATTTTCGGACTCAGCTTCAACAGCAAGTCGACATCTTGGTTTTCAGTCAAACATTACCTTGTGGTCGCTGGAATCGGCAAGATGCAATTATTTGTCAGAATACCTCTGTCTCTTTCTCTTGTCATCTTGACTCTGCTACTGAGAAGCCGCACCTTTGTAGTGATATTCGTTTTCAAGCACAAATAAGTAACGATCAAATATTCTATTTTCTGTACCATTTAATAACGTTCAAAACTTTACTGTTATCGCGCCGCGATCTTTGTCGCTGGCAATAGAGTTTAAACTAACTTGCCTTGTGAATAGTTGTCTTATACGTTGAATAAATCTGGTAGTTATTTAACTGTTAATTGACTGTAGATCTACTTTCAATTCATGTATCGGCCAACATCATCGCTCCGGAAATTGGCCCGGTGAACATTCAAGATCCACGGCTTCATATTTCTAATATACTGCTGCACAAGACACTTCTTTAATTGCTTAGTAAGGAATCATGATTATTGAGCTAACGGTCTCGTCGCAGCACAAGTACAAACCTTACAGCTTCTACTACGCACACCTGGCTACCAGTGTCAATCACTTCGCAGCAACGCCAACATCCATCACTTTCTTGCTCACGCACTGTGCAGTATTTTTCACATACAATTTAGATTTCGTTCGTTAATTGATCTTCTTTATTTACTCGTAAAATGGCAACATTTGTCGAAGTTTATGCTGCCCAGTTAAATACTTTTTCAAGAATTCAGATTTTTTACACAAACACTACTTAACTAACAAAATTGAACCAGAAAGTCAAACATTGAATCTTCAGAAATAATTCATCCTTTAGAAAAAATTATTCAAAAAACTTCTAGATCAACATTTTAGATTTTCATAATCTGTAGCTTATTTCCACCAGAGTCTCATCAGTCAATTATCAGCTCTCCTACAGAAACCACGCCACGTTTATGTAGTCATCGTCATTGCAGACACTTCACTGTATCACGATTATAGTTCGGGTCTCTTAGTTGAGGCAGTGCATCATTAGTCCAGTATCCACAATGCTACATAAATTGACGCCACGTTTGTGTAGTTATTGTGATCGCAGACACTTCGCTGTAGTTGTGTACTATGTATCACTTTTGCTGTTCGGTTCTTTCTAGAACTAGTCGGGGTGCCAGAGCCAAAAAAAAAGGAAAAGTCGTGGTCCTTTATAACAGCACAATATGTAGCTTAAGATTCGAAGGTGGACACGTAGAATATCGTCCGAAATGGTCTACTTTGACGGAGGTACGCACCATTGGTTTTTATTGCAAAATAACTTGGAAATCAGCTTTTTTTCAGTTTTTTTAAAATATCATGGTAAATATTGATTTAAGAGCAAAATATTTTTAGACAAAAGATGTTTGGATGACGATTTTTATGAGGAAGAGATGATAAAAAAAATTAGAAAATGTTTCCAACGTTTAAACAAACCGAAAAACGCCAAAACATAAAAATGCATTAAACAACATGTTGAAAAATTTAAAATTTATTTAAAATCAGATACGTTATAGAAATTTATATGGTTTTTATTATACGCCAAGTCCGATAGCGAAATTTCAAAATGTCAGCCTATAGTAAAATTGTCAATTAAAAATTTCGATTGTGTATAAAATTCATTACGGGCATAGAATCGACATCATAGTTTTTGGAATCAGTGAGGGATAACATTATCTTTGTTATCTCAAGAATTTGATATTTTAACTAAACGACTAAAAAAGGTTTTAACAAAAAATAGTAAATGATGGGCCGTATTTTCTCCAATTTTGAGCTCAGACGAAAATAACTTTGAGTAAATGATTGCGTGAATTTTTTCATGAATTTACAAAAAAAAAGTTGCTGTAGGACCAATAGAAGTTAAGATAGAATTCTTTTACTTTTTCATGCATTCCGGCTGTAATATTTGATATTTTGACTTCAGACCTGCACGACCTTTTTTTTAAAGTTTTATTCTACCATACACAATGTTTTTCCCATATATTTGGTGAATCCTTTTGCATATGGCAACTCATAAGGTTAGTGAAACATAGCGGAACTTAAGCTGCTGCAGCAGCAGTACGCCGCGCATGCGCAGTAGCTCGACAAGCGATGTAGCAGAGCCGTTCACCGTTATCCCTGGATTCTTAGTTGCACTATTAATTGCTCCATGAACAAGTGTCGTAGAAAAGCACTTGAAATCCTTTCCTTTGTAATTTTTACTTAGCTTCAAGATGGTGTTAGTTATTTTCACGCACGTTCAGTATAACTTCCCGCAATTTGCGTTTTTTGCAAAATTATTCATGTACCGCCGAAACAGCGTGCATATTTCGATAAATTACCGATGAAATATGCACATATATAGGTCATAATAAAAAAAAGGAACAATTAGGAATTTAAACTAATTCATTTCGACACAAAATAGTACCAACAGTTTTTTTCTCACAATTCTATATAAAAAAATCAATTTTAATGATAAATTGATTAATTATTTATACCTAGCTTATTTGCAATTGTTTCATCAGCCTTTTCCGCATCACTATGGCTACTTTCATTTTCACACGGGTCATGGGAATCGGTACCTTCGTATGAAAATATATCGATAATACTTTCAGTTGCTGTCTCAAGTAACTCTTTCAAACTACTGTCGTGTTTATTCTCTTCCATTTTCACCGAGGCTTTCTCTTCGATATGAGCACAATTTTTTCCCTTGCATTTCCTGCACATTGATGAGCACGGAACTTTAATTTTTTGGCACGAACATACCTTGCTGCGACATCGTTTTGCGCAACTACATAAAATCATGCTCAAACATTTTTCCGAAAGCGCACTTGTTGTTGTTAATATGCGAAATAAGCCGTTTGTTCTGTTTTTCCAACAAAAGTATGTAGCTTTTCTATTGATTTCCATAGTCCAGCTATCAATGTAATGCCTGTCTTTATCCATGCATTATATTCCAATGTATGAGCACGTAAAGTAAAGGCGTTACAAAGTATGTTTGTGGTAGTTGTGAAGGTACGATACTTCGGCACAAAATTGATTACCTTAATAAAATAATGCGGGAGCAGCACTCTACTTTAAATGATACAGGTATTCTACGAAATAATTTTTACAAATACATTTGCAGTGCCAACATTCAGCATGTTATAAAGGAGACGCTAAAAAGTCGAAAAATCGAGGGTTGTGGTTCAAAAATGTGGTAAAATGTTATTCAGCCAAATTTTTTAGTTTATTAAAACATCGTACAAAAACGATCAAGACATTTCTAACTACAAATAACTAAAATATATCAAAACATGCACGTTGTTGACGCGGTGCGTAAAATTTTTTGGAAAAAACGCAAATTACGGTACGTTATACTGAACATGCGTAAAAATACCTAACACCATCGTCAAACTGAGAAAAAATTACATGTGAAAGGATTTTACTGCAATTTCCCTACGACACTTGCTCGTGGAGTGATTAATTTTTCAACTAAGAATTCATGGGCAACAGCAAACGGCTCTGCTACATCGCTTGTCGAGCTAAGTACTGCCCATGGGCGGCACGCTTCTGGCCGTAGCATTTCAAGTGCCGCGCTTCGCGCACTATTTTTCACTAACTTAATTAGTTGTTACGTGCCAAAGGATTGACCAAATGGATAGAGAAAAAATTGTGTATGGTAGAATAAACCTTCAGGAAAAGGTCGTGCAGGTCTGAAGTATAAATATCGAATATTACAGATAGAATGCATGAACAAATAAAAGAATTGTATCTCAGCTTCTATTGGTCCTACAGCAACTTTTTTTTTTGTTAATTTATGAAAAAATTCACGCAATCATTTACACAAAATTATTTACGTGTAAGTTTAAAATTTGAGAAAATACGGCTTATCTTTTACTGTTTTTTGTTAAAAACTTTATTATTTGGATAGTTAAAATATCAAATTTTTGAGATAACAAAGATAATGTTATTGCTCACCGATTACAAGAACTAAGATATCGATTCCATGCCTGTAATGAATTTTATACGCAATCGAAATTTTTAACTAACATTTTACAAATAGGCTGCCATTTTGAAATTTGGCGTTCGGGCGTGGTGTATAATAAAAACCATACAAACGTTTATAACATTTGCGATTTTAATTTACTTATGAATATTGCAACATGTATTTTTATGCATTTTAATGTATTTGCTTTTTTAGCTTTTCGGCTTGTTTAAACGTCGGAGAATTATTCTAATTTTTTTAACGTCTAATGTTAATAAGATCACTATAATGGGTATGCAAGTAAGTATCGTTGTATCCTGCGGTTTTGAATTCTACATAATTTTCTTGAAAAAAATGACTACCAATCAATGTTAAAAATTTATGATTGATTATTATCAGAAAAATACGGGCATGCGATGTCGAGAGAGACCCGTAGTGACTCCACCTAGGTAAAGCCGCGTATTTAAAATAATATACATCAACTACTTGATTGCATATACATTCAAGTCATCTTATTAACATAAGACATTCTGCAGCAAGCATTGGAATCACTTTCATGTATTAAATATTCAACTTTGGGTGGAAAACTGCTTTATACCTGCGACAATGAAATTAATCAGACACTACACTATGTGAAACTAGCACAACCCCAGTAGCTCGATTGGTAGAAAGACTATCCGGTATACGGGAGGTTGTGTGTTTGAGTCATACTTGGGGAAATTTTTTTTCATTTTAGCTTACAATTTTGCACTATCGTTATGTACGGGATTTTCTTAGAAAATGAATGATTTTTAATCAATGTTAAAAATTATTAATTAATATTTATTAGCAGTAAAATACGGGAGTTTATTTTTGAGAATGGCCCACAATACCTCCAACTAGATGAAACCGCGTATGGAATATAATGTACATCAAGTACTTGCTTGCAAACCCATTCAACTTATCTTAAGGTCTACTGCTCCAGTCAAGTATGAGAGTTTGACTTGTGTATATATATAGGTATATACATACAGAAGTGTCGGTATTCTGCTAGTGTCTATCTCATAACCACGAAACTGATTTTCACGTCTTTCGTGGCAAATATCTTTTAAAAATGCCGCGTTACCAGCATTTTGCAGGACAGAATTTAAAAAAACAGAGATTTTTCTACAAGTACATCATAATATGTCTTCTCAGGTTTTTCATTGTGGGTTTGAAAATGCCTGTAAAGCTGAGTTTTTAATGCTTTGGCATATGAGCTCTTGTTGAAAAGTACAACTTTGAGCTGAAATATCTCGAGATTTTGTCCCGCTCGGGGTATAAGCAGGGACACCGTTGGATTTAGCGGATCAAAATCTATCAAATGAAACATATTTCATTCCGTAGGTTTTCACAAGGGGGCTCCGCTGCGGCAAAGCCGTACCTACATCAATCTTTGGGCGCTTATCACGGAGTTACATTAAACTCGTCAGTGCTCAAATAATACTCAACAAATCAGGCCCAAAAATTTACTTACATCACTAAGATACTAGACAGTCTAAATAGTGTCTGTGAATTTTTTGGGCCAGATATATTAAGTATTCTCCTCGGTATTCTCTGAGTACTGTCGAGTTAAACTTAACTACGTAACAAGCGCACAAAGATTCCTGTAATAGGTACGGTGTCTCACAGGAGCATTCTTCACAGATTATTTAACTTATTTAAATTAATATTTAATGATTTAGCACATAAAATTATTGAAAAATTTAAAAAAATTTTATTTATGTACGTTAAATAATTTATAACTCAACTTCAAGGCATTTACAAAAAAAAATCTATTACATTGTTATAAGTTAAATTAACGTCAGCAAATCTCTAAAATAACAGACACGAATATACTTAGACATAAGCTCTAATGACTCTTTTTTTTTTTAGTGAGTCGGTATCTGAGCTAAGTACACCTAAGACAAACGCGAAAAGTGTCTCTTTTTGCAATCATGGGTTCTAATTTCACTCAAACAAGAATTTTTAATTTTTTTTAGTATGATTACGATACATTCCATTTTGATGTTTGTTTACGATTGCAACATAGACATATTTGATATGTTTAAATTAATAATATATACTTATTAGTTCATTAACTAATAATGATTTTTTTGCGATTAATATTTATTCTTATGTTATGATGTTTTAGTGGAGATTTTTTTAAATTTTTTTTCGATAACAATACTTTCTTTGGATACAAAAAAAAAGCTAAGTATTTAACTTATTTAATTGATTTTTGCATTGAGAATCTGATTCTTGTACGAGCTGATTGAGACGCTCTACATTTAATCTGAAAGCTAAATAAAGCTCCATAGCACCGATTTTCTTTGATTTTTTCATTAGAAATTTCATCCGAGTCTCTTGTAGTACAGTGATGCCATTCTGTATTTACGTTTTCTTCTTCACCATCACGTGATATTATTATTTTTTTTAAACCAATAAGAAGGTGAGCATTGAAAATACATAAAGCTTTTTTTTTTCTCTTATTTTTCATAAAAATATGAAGAATATTTTTTCTTGCTCGGTTGTACACATTCTGTAATCTATATTAATTATTTTCCCTTTCATACAGTGGAGAATGATTTCAAACATAGCTTTTTATTCGTAATGTAATTAGCTAGAGATGATGACATGACTATAATTTAAACAAAACCCGCTGTCGAAAAAAAAAAAACATGTTTCTGAAGTGTAATTATAATTTGCATACATAGTTCTTACAAAATTGTGTTAAATTCACGAAAAAAATTTTTAGTTGAATAAATCTTCGATTGAAACAAAAAATTAGACAAAAAGTATTACTTACAGTAATAATGCAAGTAAATAGGTTACGCTTAACACGTGTGTTTCTTTTTAGCTACAGACAGTATGACTTACAAAAGTTTTAAATTGGAGTGAATTTATTAATATGTATTTTGAAGTTTCGCGTAAAATGAGTAAGTTTCTCATAATAACTTTCACGTTTGAATACAAATTTGTGTTAAATAGTAATATAAATTTCTGTTATAATTAATCAAGTGCTCTTTTCTTGCATTTTACATGCTGATTAAAGTAAATTAAAAACGGTTAATGGTATAATATCCAAGTAAAAAAAAATTCCTCTAAATGATTGTCATCAAAGAATATTATAAAACGCACCTGGCGTTTTTCGTATAAATAGATTAGAGATGTTTATTTGTACGATTCACCTTCATTCTTATAATGTCAAAATCTTTATTCTACGCCATGTATAAAAAATGCTTTGTCGCTGTTTGAATTACTAGAAAACCATTAAGAGCGTTAAAATATTTTATAAGTATAGCAGTTTCTAGTGGCATACTAGTCACGAGTAACGCACTGATACGATGCTTGATTTATATTTTTTTCCAATTTTCCATACATGACACTATTTTATTGTAATTGTATTATAGATTTATAGAAACGATTACCCAAGTATTGTTTACTTCTTGAAGTCAAATAAATCTAACATAATAATCTCTTACATTGACATCACAGCAGTAACACCGAATCGCGTGCACGCAAGTAACTCTTAAGTTTAACTCGACAGTACTCAGAGGATACCGAAGAGAATACTTAATACATCAGGCCCAAAAAATCACAGAAACTATTTAGACTGTCTAGTATCTCACAGTTGTCGTCAAAAGTTGCTCAGTTACATGGTTTTTCAGAAAACAATCATTACTTAAAAATCAAAATTTAAATTGACAAAAGTGTGTTACGAATTTTGGAACATCTGAAATTTATTGATACATTATGCATTGACCTTTTAAGAACCTTTCTTGTTATGCAACACTTTGATATACTGTTTATTTTTGACAAATAATATGAGGAAATAACTCTTTCCGTATCGTTTCCTATAAGCAATAAATTTTCTCACATTCTTTGTTAAGAATAAACAGTATATAAAAGTGTCGTGGGACGAGCGATGCATAGCATTAATGTTTGTGCAATCCTGAACAGACTTGCATTTTAGGGTAAAAAATTAAACGATCATTTTTTCGAGTTATAAACGTTACTGTAAGAAAAAACCAGCACAAAACCCGTGCTGCAGCGCAGCGTGGCACAAAGTTTTCTCACTAAATTGCTTTTTTATTTTTTTTTTTTAATAATTTGATCTGAAATTTTGTTTACACGTTTATAAAAGGTGAATGCACAATGTGATATTAATCCATTCGACAGGGTATGAATTGGACACGTTAGAATAGAACACGTAATAGTTGTATGCAAAAATAAATACAATAACTTTAATACACGATGAATTTCAATTATTCACGTGATAAATGTCTAAAGACAAAATTGACCATATACTTATTGAACACAAGTTTTTTCTGCACGAGAAATAAATATTGTACACAAAATATTGTACACATTCATAAACAGCTATCACGTTTATTGTACAAATTGTATTGTACATAGATTCAATCGTTCACATAAATTTGTACACAATTAAAAATATTTGATACTTTAGTGATTAATATTGTACACGGTAAGTAGCAAAAAAAATTTTTGTACACAGGGTTTTTTCGTCATTCAAGAGTATTTTATCCACAAGTTATTCTATACATATTATGCTCTTTATTTTATATATAAATCAGATATAATTACCTTCGTTGGATTAATGCTACGAAAATTACTTAAATAAAAATTTAAAGATATGATCAGGTAAGTGCAATCATTATTATTTTATCATTTATTTAATGCATA
>JAPYYV010007918.1:0-13019 GCA_030522625.1 Copidosoma aretas | reverse complement strand
AATTCGTCAGGTCGTTTTCCTCTCTTGGGTTTTCTCTGCGGAGTTTGTCCCTTGAGCCACAAATATATCTTCATTGTGGCTCATAAACTTTGAGTTTTTTATTTTTTCCTAAACCCTCCTGTCCGCCGTTATTTAAATTAATTTAGTCAATGCTTACTAGTGTTTAGCAGTGTCAGTTAATTTTTTCAACGTTAATCATTTATTTGTATTTCTTTTTGTTTGCGTTATTTGTTTTTTTTTTTCTGCGCACTTGTCTTCAATTATAAAATTTTTTTTTTTTTGCATCGCGGTATCCTCATAGAATAATACTGATCAAAAAAACAGTTGATTTCGTCTCGTGGACGCAGTCAACAGGGTAGCATCCGGGTTTCGGTACTACACAATATATATGTCCTCTTTTACCTGGCTTATTTTTCTCTCTCGTACGCTTTCTTGTCCCCTCTATCTTGCCTTTAAGAAACATTGTTCTCAGTGTGGCCAAACTAGACTCCCTTCACGTAGCTATGCATATGCGCACATGTATCCTACTTGCTCTATGTTTACAATAGATCTTCTCTCTCTCTCTCTCCCTCTCTCTCTCCCTCATTCTATCTGTCATTCTCTCTCTTTCTCTCAGTCTATTCTCTTTTATAACATAACGGACATTTACCCAAATAGAAATTGTACATTGTACATTTTAGATGATGTTCATAGTGTACAGAATGAAAATTTGGTTCATTGTTTAGATAAATTGTTTGATAAGTAGATGACATCAATTTCTATCCGGGTACGCTTTCCCTTTTTATATCTTGCTCTCGTTTTGAAATTTTTGATGCAAAGCTCAATAGCTAAAAAAAGAGTATTGATCAATAATAGTAACATAGCGACCGTTTTTTTAGATTCCTGTAAAACAAAACTAAGTGGATGAACAAGATTAAAAATATTTGAATTTTTAAAAACTAATTTAAATGCTGAATCGGCTAAGGTTTTTGAAATAATCGAAAAACACATTTTGTCAAAACTTCAATGCTCACAATTGACTATAACGGACGATTGTAAAGCAACTATGAAATCGTTGACATCGAAATTGAAAGAAAGGTGACGGTCAAGCCAACGTTTAGAAACGAGATTTACAAAAAAAAAATTGAACATGGTTGGATTTTGAAACTGCCGTCATTTGAAACTGCCATGAAAAATGTACAACTTGCTTTTGAGAAACAGTTACACTTGACCGTTTATATGCCAAAAGTAGGAGCTGGCAGCTCAAATGACAGAAATACGGCGCGGACTTTTTTCAAAATTCAAACATTTCAGCGGTAATTACTAGCTTGGACAAAAATCTAATCGGTCCTTTCCATGTCTTACTGCAAGCGATATCATGTAGTTATGAAATTGACATTGAGGCTTACCACAAGTATACTTTAGAAACATATCGCAAATACGTTGAGCTATACTCATGGTATTATATGCCCACTGCTGTACACTTAACGCTTGCAACAAATTATTCAGAGAGTTCCGGCTAAGTTTTGCGCTCGAAAATTTTAGGGAAAAAACCATGGAAGATGTTTTCAAGCAGTTTTTAGAAATAAGTGATCCACTTATTTCTTCTTGTCAAACTGTACCACTTAAACCACTTAAATCTTTACCCAGGGATGTTTTAGAGCTACTAAAAGCTCCAACCGCACCTCTAGTTGAAAGTATTTTAGAGCAAGTAGAAGATATCAGTACTAAGGATTCAGATACGTCAGACGCTGATTCGGATTATAAAGAAAATTTTCTTTCAAAAATCTTTTCTTTTTTTTTTGTAAATTTTTAACATATTAAGTTTCAAAATTAAAAAAAATTTTATTATAAAAAATTTTATTTTTATTTTTCTTCTAAATTATAAATTTCCATAAAATTCCAGGGGGCGACGTCGATACTGTCCACCCTAGGCACCAGGTGCCTTGGATGCAGTTTCTGTCACGTAAGCCGTGTTTAGCGACAAAAAAAAAACCCCGAGCTACGAGTCTCAGCTATCCATGTTACGAATTTCCATAAAACTCCAGGAGAGGACGTAGAATGACTCTACTGTGGGCACCAGGTGCCTCGGAGGCAGTTTCTGTCGCGATATTTGTGTTTAGCGACCAAAAAAATCCCCGCATAACGAGTCTCGGCTGTTCATGTTACGAATTTCCATAAAACTCCAGAAGAGGACGTAGAATCAGTCCACCCTGGGCACCAAGTACCACAGAGGCAGTTTCTATCACGATATTTGTGTTCAGCGACCAAAAAAACCCTCGAGTTACGAGTCTCATCTGTCTGTATATGTTACGAATTTCCATAAAACTCCAGGAGAGGACGTAGAATCAATCCACTCTGGGCACCAGGTACCTCAAAAGAGGTTGTCGTCGTGATATTCCTGTTTAGCGACCCCGAAAATCCGCGAGCAGTAAATATGTAGTCAATTACTTGAATTTTTGACTTTAAGCTAGGTTTTTGAATTTGGACCCACTGTGCGATGGCTGTACCCGAACCGACGCGACGCGGACGGTCAGTGGACTAAAACCCTAAAAAGTGCCAAAATTCTTTCTTCCCGCGAATTTTTATGCGAATTAATCGATTTTGGGCTTATTTTGTTCCTTACGTAATATCCTCAAAGAATCCGTTTTCTTTGCACTTGTCATAAGCCGTTATAAATATGTAAATTATGTACATGGTTGATTCCGCCCTAACTTGCCTAGATCAAATTCAAAATTTGTTAAAACTCAAGTAGGTTAAAAGAAATTGTTTACGGTATCTGTATTACAAATACCATCCTTAACAAATAACTAAAGCAATTTAACTACAAAGTTTTTCATTTACTAGATATACAATATTTCACAATGATAAATTTTAGTCAATTTTTTAAAAATTAAGTCCACCTTTGGTATGTCTAGGTAATCTGTATTTAAGGTTGAAGTGTTCTTACATAGCTTAAATAGAAGCTAGGATCAAGCCCTATCGTTTCAAAAAGTTTATTTAGTTTAGTGCTACCGTTCGAAAGTTACAGCTGTTTCAAGAAGAGACACGAAAATTGTTGAAAATGAGATTTTGTGGATATTTAACGAAAATTCGTTGTTCGTCTTTAAACCGCTATAACTTTTAATTGGTCGCACGATATTCAACAAATTTTTTTTTTAATCGAAAGGGTTTAACGTAATTTTTCATTTAAGTCAAGTTGAGAACACCTGAAATAGTGTACTATTTTGCTACTAGCGTTGAAAGTAGAACCATCGTTTACCGATGTATTTCGTGAAAAAAAGCCAATTTAATCAGTCACCAAGTTACATGTCTAATATTTTAGCCTAACATAGCTGAAAAAAATGTTTGGTGAAGATCCGAAGTACAGAAGTGAAACGAAAGACAAGTTGAGAATTGGGAGGATGGACAGAACAGGGGACGGAAAGGACATTTCGACTTCAAACATCTCGTGCAGCTCGTAGACACAGTTTTGATTTCTTTCCCGCACATATTACTTTTAGTACCAGAAAATGCTTAAACATAATACACAACCTATACCTTTAAAGACTACACTCGTTGCGGAACGAAGGGGGACAGAAAAGACAAAAATTTTTAGTAATCGCGTAAGTTAAGGTTACAAACGCTCACCACTGACTGAGCGTTGAGCAAATACGGACTTTGTCACTCACGTTTGTTTACCTACGGTGTGTAGTACGGAAATCCACCGTTTGATAGTGGTCAAATTATCGAGATAAAAACTCGTAACAAAATGTATGCGCTTCGTTGGAGAACTTAATGACTGAGTATGGCTTTGATATTGATGGCAACACGTAGAGTAAACATCAAAGTTTTCGACGCACATCTTTAGTTGGGGCCCGTGATGTATACGTAAGTACACCAAGGGTCGAAAGTTGGAAAATCGAGTTTGTGACGGAGGGACGGAAAGACATTTCGATCCTTTGTCCCTCAATATTTCATTGAAAACAGATCCTTATACCCGTTCTGACTATTCCATTAGTTAAAACACAAAATTTTACGTAGATATGGTGCCTCGTAACATTCAATTTCGTTTTGGAATTCGAGTACCAACGCAGTATACGATCTGGGCAACTTAGCTGTTATCTGTGTTTTCTAAATGAGTCATACCAATTTTTTGAATGTTTCCAATGGTCGATTGGGCTAAAACTTTGCACACACTCAAAGTTCTAGATACTATGCAATAAGATATACTTCAAATAATGGTAAATCCAATATGGCGTCCGAAAGAAAATGGCGGATTATCTTTAACTTTACAAACCCTTCGATATGAGTATCAAATAAAAGGGCATCACCTTTAGAACACAACAGAAACTGTCATGTCACTCAAAATCCAATATGGCGGCTGAAACAAAATAGGGGTTTATATTTAACTTTACAAACTTGCAGGACAAATCATGTACTTAAATAATTAAAGTAAATAAAACATTTTGTAACATATTTAGATAGTAACGATTACCTTTTTAAGGGTGGCAACAAACACAGACGTCTTCTACAGACTTATGATTAACTGGGATCCATATTTTTCTTTGAACCGTAATGCACTGAAAACGAAACATACAACCTCAACCAAAGAAATGCTTTCTCTGTTGAAACGAGAAAGTATAAGTTCTGGCCACGATGAGTATGTAGAAGCGATTGATTATTCATCGGACGATTGAAGTATTTTATTAGTTGATAGTTATCACTACCAGCAAATTTTTATTTCATCAAGTTAAGCCGTAAATTACACGAATTATTTATTGTATAATCGATCATTAATATTTAAGACCGATCGACAGTATTAGTTTAACATTTTATAATGAATCCAGGCGTACCGTACTGATAGTAATTTTATAATTGAATGTAAAACATGTATATGAAAGAAAAAAATTTGGCGATATGCTAGACAACAGTATATTTTTGCTTAGAAAAAATTTAATGTTAGTTTACACTTCCCTTTGCAATATTTTAAGAACTTGTATAAAATCGACACACGTATAAGAAAGATTAGGGCCACATAAAGAAGGTTTTTTAGAAATTTTTATGAACTCTTTGTAAAGTAAAACTGAAACTTCTAGTGATGATTCTCTTATTGTGAAGCGAAATTATACCTATTTTTGTTCTTTAAAAAAGAGTATTGGTTTTCAGAATGTCAGAAACATTGTGCAGAAAATACGTTGATTTTTCCTCAAAAAGAGCCAAAATATAATAGACATCCAAAATAATAAGCGTTAAAAGTTCACGGTACAAGTAAGATACTAAAAAACTCAATCAACTTTGACGATTTTCTAAGTCCTTTAAAGTTTAGAAGCTTATTAATTGTAATGCTGACAATGTATTAGCACGTTTCGAGAAAAAAATTGTGTGATCTTTAAATCTATTCACTTATTTAACCAGAATTATATAACCATTGTTAGCATAGTTACTAGACAAAAATAATAAAGGATTTAAGCGATTTTCTTGATACTAGGCGTTAAAAATTAAAAACAAAGTCAAAATAGCGAGCTGAAAATTTTAAAATAAAATTAAAGTATTGTCTGCGTTTCATGACATTCATAAAATAAAAAAGGTATTTGTATTGTCAAAGGTCTGGAGGTTGTAATTTTTTAAAGTGAAAAAAGTCGAAACATTTACTATAATAGAGAAGTTTCTCCGAACATGCTTCTACTTCGTAATTTAAGAACGCATAACAGTTAATGATCCCTTAATTTTAAAAGGATAGAAAGAAAGAGTGAACGCTGACTAAGAGTACTGCTTTTTTCATATGAGCAACTGCTTACCATTATTGAGGGCGAAATTATATTTAAAATCGAAAAATAAACTTAACAAATTCATATCGACATTTTACGTAGGAGAAAAAAAAATATGAAAAATATATGGCAATCGTTATAACACATCCGCAAGCTTTTTGCAATATTTTACTTCTCCTTGTATATACGGGACTTGTTGAATGGTTCTGTTCAAAATAATAAATTCTTTATCAAAAATTGCTTCTCGAAATGAATAAAACACGTCATATAGTGTCACCCGCGATATAACATTCGACATTACGTCCGACAGCATCTTGTTATGTACTAGTTGCAGATTTTCGTTGAATGATCAAGTTGAGGGGTTCGTAAAAAGAATGATAGATTACCGTTTTGATTTGTCAGCCATATATGATTTTTAAAAATACTACAGTGACTGTTGTGTTATAGTAGCCATGCCGTTTCAATTCATATACATAAGAAAGAGGTTATGAAATTTAACTTGATCCACCATTTCGTTCCGGCCACCATATTGGATTTTAATGACGTGACAGTTTCTGTAGTTTTCTACAGGTCATGCCCTTCTATTTGACACCCATATCGAATGATTTGTAAAGTTAAAGGTTTCCGCCATTTCTTCGGCAGCCATATTCGATTTTGAATGACGTGGCAGTTTCTGTTGTACACTACAGGTCAAACCCTTTTATTTAATATCCATGTCAAGGGTTTGTAAAGTTAAAGATGATCCACCATTTTGTTTCGGCCGCCATATTTTATTTTAAGAGACGTAGCAGTTTCTGTTGTATTCTACAGGTCATGCCTTTTTATTTGATGCTTATATCAAAGGGTTTGTAAAGTTAAAGGTACTCCACTATTTTGTTTCAGACGCCATATTGGATTTTCTATTATTTTAAGTATATGTTATTGCATAGTATCTAGAACTGTAAGTATGTGCAAATTTTCAGCCTAATTGGATGCTGGAAACATTAAAAAAATTGGTATGACTTATTCAGAAAACACAGATAACTAGATTTTGCTGTATATATATACATAATTTACATATATATATATATATATACATATATAACGACTTGTGACAGGTCCAAGGAAAACGGATTCTTGAAGGATATTACGTAAGGAACAGCATAAGCCCAAAATCGATTAAATCAGATGAAAATTCGCTGAAAGCAAGAATTTTGGCACTTTTTTTAGGGTTTCAGTCCACTGTGAATCGGTGCGTAGAGCCAGTGGTGCGTCAGTGTGAAGGCCCACTTGCTCTTCTTAAAGGCAGTGACGGCTTCCGGAGTCCAAGTGAGGTCTGCCTCTTTTTCTTGAGTTGCAGCTCTTTGAGGAAGTCGTTAAGCGGCGCCAGGATTTTTGCAGCTGTCGGGATGCCACGCCGATAGTAGTTTAGGAGTCCTAGGTAGTGGCGCATCTCTGTGAAGTTTTCCGGGGCAAGCGAAGTGCAAAAGTAGCAAGCGTATATACGTCGCTTTGACTCGAGTGTTAAGTTGAGGTTAAGTACATACACATGGTGTATTTTGATTCATTAGCCGCAAAATTCAAATTATTTAACAAACATATTGTTAGAGTTGTGACTTTTATCTTAGTGTTATAAATAAATACCAGCATTGGAATAATTTTTCATTGGTTTCAAAATTATGATCCGTCGAGGTGGATATCGTTCAGCAGCCACGAAAGACTTTCAGCCAATCAGAGCGCCCGCTACATATGAGCGGCAGTAACAGCTGTTCTTCCGCACGACAAAAAAAAACACGAAAGCATGTACTTTCGACTAGGGTATAAGGAAAAATATTTTTTTGGCACTGTTCTGGAACAGAAGCTCATGTAAAACAAGCCAACTTTTGTGGATTGCTTAAATACGATTGTTGAATGTAATTTGTAAGGATCAATTAGGAGCTGATTGAGAGCTTTAATAAAGCAACCATGCATATTTTAGCTTTGGAGGATTGATATTATGTAAGAAAAAGAAGCTGAAATTACTGTGACAAGAAAAACTTAAAAATGTGTCGAAACATTTTTGAAAAAGTGTGTTTGTGATAAAAACCTCGAATCAACGCCACTAGCTTATAATTATGCAAAATATATTAATATAATGTAGTAATTTACAGGTTTAATGATAAATTTTTGTTTTTAAATAGACTTTGAGAGATAATGAGCTAAACAATCTCGCACTTATAATTTATAGACTTTTGCAGTGATTAGGATAAATTTTACAGGCCGCACTTCACCAGACCACCTGCTGGATTATCTTGTCTACCGAATCTGTGGATTCCTTGAAGAAAACATTTCTAACTGATTGACAAGAGGAAAATTCCACTAATTGATACAAGGATCTCATATTCTTAGTTCTTGCAGTGTCTCTCGATAGAACTTTGATTATCACTGAAAAAAACTTGTATATTTCATTCATGACAATCACATAGGACCATCCAAATACCGTTTAAGTATGTCAACTGCAAATTTAAGCTCCTTGTGTCAGTCAGTGAAATTTTTCCCTCAACGATAAAGCTACACTACCTTCTTCTTGGATGCTGGAGATTGCAGATGGACAAGTGATCCATAGGTGAGCTGACGTTGTAATGTTGTTCTAGTGGGTGTGGGTAAACTGTCTTCTGATTTGTCTTAGCTCGTGCACCTAATATTAAAAATGTGGTTCATCAATGTTGCAAAAATCGTATCGCCCTGCATCTTATGCATTTATATTAATCTATATAACTCGCTGTAACGTAAAACAAGGTGATTTACTTACTTAGTATTTAGTATAGCCTCCTCGTTTTTCGATAACATCAGCTAATCTTCTTTGCATGGACAAGCTTAGATTTGCAAAATAATGTATGTGATCTCCTAGAGCCATCCAAGAATGCAATATTCTATCAGTAAGCTGGGCTTCTTTTATAGCTTGTGCAGGCTGCCAATCTCTGACCATCTTTTCCCAAACATTTGGGATGATGTTAAGGTCAGAAGACCTAGGGGGATGGGGTAATCTAACAAGCATGTGGTGGTTGGCATACCACTGCCTGACAACTCTTGCAGTATTAATGGGGCTATTATCTTCCACTACAAAGGTGACTTGATTTGGGTATCTGACAGCGACTGATTGAACAAAGTATCTATCAAGTATATGTGGACGTATTGTTCTGCGTTCAAATGTCGAATAACTTCCACTAGATCTCCTGCTCCATCGCCAGATACCTATCCCCAAAAAGCCTTAGTTTGTCGACCACTAGTCTTGTTGAGCTTGACAAGTGATTCGTCATAACGAGTGTTGCTGGGCATCCACATACCGAGTCTACCTAAAATACAAGATTTTATAATTTTTTAATAATGATAGAAGAATGAGAATCTTTACTGTGCAATGAGGTAATAAATCAAGACTAATGAAATTACCAATTTTAGAGATCGAAAATATTTTTTCGTCTAAAAACCCCGTTTTTCTCCATTCCTCTGCAGTATGATTTTAAAATTGTGCAATTTCGTTCACCTTTAGTTAGAGCACGTAACAGAGCAGTCAAAATACACTATAATATCGCGATCAGAATGCTCAGCATTTATGAAAGCACGCATCTTACTGAGATTATTATCAGTGGGTCGAAACAGCATTGTTTTGTAATTGTTTCTCTCGTGCGAGCTAAGAATCTAATAGTCGGAATCCAATTCAGTTATTGTTAACACGAAACACAAAAAAGGTGCACCATCAGTTACAGTACTTACGCGAAAAACATGTCGAAACATGTCGCAGAAGTGTTAAAGTCGTGTAGAAGTAGGGTCACGTGATACATTAATAGCAAATATACGAGTGCAAGAAGGATGGTTATACGTACATATGTCCTCACAATCATACGATAACGGGAGATCTTAGTGTTCGACAATATTTGCAGTCAGGCTGTCGAGTTACTTTTTAATACTTCCTTAAATTTTACTTGTATAATTTTAATATTAAGATGAACCACATCGAAAAGGTACTTAATTTGTGAAAATTCCGGGACAGAGTGTTTCTTTACGCGTAGATTTATAGCATTTCAGGAGATAAGTGATGCATTGATTCGGATATTTCTCAATGCAGTGGTTGCTGATATTAAGTATATTGTTAGAGTTGGCAGGGAAAACAAAAAAAAACATATTAAATTGTTAAAATATATTTTCGGTTACCCCGAAAAATGTTCCCTAATTTATTATCGCCTAAAGGATCAGTACATTAGAATTCGAAGTAAAATTCATGCAGGTATTCATAGCATAGAGATATTATAGATGGAGGAGGGTAGGTATTGGGTTGACTGTAAGTAGAATAGTGATGTCGATAGACAGCGAAAGAAGATGTGGGTTTACAAGCATCTGTGCACAGAGATGGTTGGCATAATTTATAGAAAAATAGTGTCAATTAATATCAATGCATGAGATGCAAGGCGACATAATTTTTGCAAAATTTATAGACCACATTTTTAATTTTCGGTGCACAGGCTTAGAAAAATCAGAAGACAGTCTATCCATACCCACTAGAACAACATTACAACGTCAACTCACCTATGGATCACTTGTCCATCTGCAATCTCCAACATCCAAGGAAAAGGCAGTGTAGCTTCATCACCAAGGAAAAAATTTCACTGACTGATACAAGGAGCTCCAATTTGCAGTAGCATACTTAACCGGTTTTTGGAAGGACCTATGTGATTGTCATGAATGAAATACCCAAGTTTGTTACAATGATGATTAAAGTTATATTGAGAGACAGTGCAAGAACTAAGAATATGAGGTCCATGTATCAATCAGTGGAATTGTTCTCTTTTAATCAGTTAGCAATGTTTTCTTCAAGGAATCTGCAGGTCTGGTGAAGTGCAGCCGGTAAAATTCATCTTAATCATTGCAAAAGTCTAATTATAAAATGATAAGTGTGAGATTGTTAAGCTCGTTATCTCTTAAAGTCCATTTAAAAACAAAAATTTACCGTTATACCTGTAAATAAGTACATTATATTAATATATATTATGCATAATTCTAAGCTAGTGGCGTTAATTGGAGGTTTTTATCAAAAACACACTTTGACCAAAAAGCTTTGACACTTTTTTAAGTTTTTCTTGAGTCACGGTAATCTCAGCGTCTTTTTCTTATATAATATCAATCCTCTTAAGCGAAAATATTGATGGTTGCTCTGATAAAGTACAGTTGTTAAAGAATCAACGAATGAAATCACTTTTTAAAAATAGAATTAAAATATGTATTGCCACTGTTGGGTTATTTTTACCCTTACAGTATCCCATAATCCGTGTTTTTCGTCATGTACGACTGCCCTTAAATAACAAATTATACACAAAGAAATACTTTTTAATATTATGCATATTTAATACTCAAAATGTTAACAGAACTGACTGCATGTGTAATAATTGATACGTATATAAATGCTGTCAGTTGGACTACATTTTGATTAAATCATCCTCCGGAAGAGTTCACTTGAGCAATCAGCTCCTAATTAAACCTTACAAATTATATTCAACAAGCGTATTTTAGCAATCCACAAAAGTTGGCATTATTTACATGAGCTTCTGCTCGAGAACAGTGCCAACAAAAACATCTTTCACCATTATCACTATATCAGTATTGCGTGAACTGCATTACCATACGAGGTAGGTGGTGCGGCGTGGCGTGCCGCCTACTATATATGAGCGATTCCATATTTTTGTTTTTAAAAAAAGAATGATTTTTGGTAAAAAAAAAATTTAGAGGCACACCTATGGGACCCGACTTTTTTCCTACTAGATACATCCGGGAATGTCGGAAAATTAATGAACAAGTAAAAAATTCAGTATGACAAACTTTTTTTTATCTTTTTATGAAAAATTACGCAGAAATTTGGAAAAGCGATAGCACCGCAAACTTATGGCACACTCTTTCCCGCATAACATTTTTTCCTCTTATAGTTAAATCAATTGTATAGAAAGTTTATTAAATGCGATCGGAATAAGTTTTGATTTCACCGTTAAAAAAATTAAAAAAGTCAATCCCTTCAAAAGTTACGGCCAATTGAAGTTAAGGCTTCACACAAACAACTTACATCTCAATCGGGTTTTTGTCAAATTATTTTAATCAAGTGTAACTTTTGACTCGTTTAATATTTTTTAACGAACCAAAGCTCAATTTTGAAGTGCCCCAAATTAGTTTAATATTTATCAAGGGAACGTCGAACATAGCTGTCTGATATACAGTTAGAGTGGCTTCGATTGTATTTTGTAAAAAAAATCTCACTATTTTTATTGTTTTTCTTACAATAAAATGACTGCTATTTTCAATTTTATCAATGATTTTATCGTCACAAACTCCTAAATTAAAGGAATTATATCAGGCTTTGATTGTTTTTATGAATCACTAAAAAATCAATCCGCAACTGCTGAAATCAGCTTGAAATACAAAAAAGGCGGTACTTTTGAAACCTTTATTCCGTCGATTATTACTTAATTATTCAATTATTATGTTGAAATGTAAACTTAAACGCATTAAACTTATGTACAATGTAAAATATCTAATGTGTTTGGCTTAAATTCCAGTCAAACGCATTTAAGTTTATATTCATACTCATGATTTATAATTCTCTCTTAAAAAGAAGAATGTCACGTGACTGAAGCCTTTTATTCGTGATGTGATTACTTGAGACATATCATGTAGTTTTATAGCGGGAACATACAAAAATGAGATTATAAGATAATGATAAAAAAAAGAAATTAAATTAGTTGGGTCACGTACTAACATAGAGATACAAAAATATGCGACAGAAAGATTTAATTCATTTATGTTTTCGAATAATTATAAAAAAAAAACAAAAAAGATTTGATTAAAGTTCGGGATTGGCGCGCAAAGCCCACAGGGGCGGAGCCTCCTAGTTTAACATACAAAATTGAATAATTGAAAAATAATAGGCGGAATAAAGGTTTGAAAATTACCACCTTTTTTGTAATTCAAGCTGATTTTAGCCGTTGGGAATCAGTAAAATTTCTTTTACAAAATAAAATTTAAGCCACTCTAACTTTATATCAGACGGCTATTTTCGACTTTTCCGTGATCAGCATTAAACTTAGAGCATATATACATGGAGGAAGCATTGCATGCCTACACCGTGAGACGAGAAGATAGAGACAGAGCATAAATAGCAGGATAACCTTTCTCTCTCGCACACTCTGCATGATCGGCCGCCGCGATTCTATGTATATATCTATAGTTTTGCACCAGCCAAGCATGCAGAGTGTGCGAGAGAGAAAGGTTATCCTGCTATTTATGCTCTGT
>JAPYYV010007917.1:0-13019 GCA_030522625.1 Copidosoma aretas | reverse complement strand
GCTACCTTACGGTCCCTCGGGCCTGCTTCGCAGGACCCTCGGGCCGCAAAATCGCCCTGGAGGCGATCGCACTTTTGTGACGAAAACTACTATTTCTTGTTAGATCCGAGTGGCATCAGTATCTTATGTTACGAATATTATCAAATATTATGATGGCTGGAAAAATACTATAACAGCAATGATTTGTATTGTTTGCTTGGAAACGTTGCATCAACAAGATCAAAATACAAACAAGCAATCTGCGAGTATCAACGTAAGATTTTAAGAATATTGACCAATTATATTTGTTAAACATTTCATTTTGCAGAATGCTGGGACGTAAACTATTGCACGTCGATGCAGCAGATTTTTCTGCTAAACGCCGATGGCACACGGTATACTTGAATGCCATTTTTTGCGTCAAAAAACGATAGCTGTGGCTGTAATCAACTAAATAGGATGATTTTTTTTTTTAAGATTTAAAGTGAAACATCCTAGAATATAGGAAAGCAGTGCAAAGTTGAAAAAAAGTGAATAGGGGGTAAAAACGTACTATAAATGCACCCCTTACCCGTTCTTTTTAAAATCGATTAGGTATTGGCATCTTAAAATTCCAGATAATAAATCCAATATGGCAGCCACAAAAATATTAAATCAGCTAAATCGTACAAAAAGTCTTCTGTAGAAGTTATTAGGGTCGCTGAAAGCAAATTTGACATCAGAATTTTCTTATTCAAAATAGCGAATCTAATATGGTGGACAAGATAAAAGACTGCTAAGTTAAGCGAAGATCAGTCCATAGGGCTGTTTCGAATCATCTACCACAAACTTATCGTAATAAGAAATTTAAAATGGCTCCTTTATTCTGGTGGCCAAAAAAAAGTCGTAAAAATATACAAAATCATCTTACAGATGTTCCCCACGTTGATAAACATAAATATAGTATTTTATTTCCTTGTGGCGATCCTAAGGTTTTGCTAACTCTTCTTTTATTTCATGGTGATCTTGTCTCCCTCTATATGAAAATATTACTTTAATATAAGTCGATGCGCATGATACAACGTGGTATATGACTAATCAGCTTAAAACAGTATAGTTAAACATATTGCTTCACATTCTTGAATTTTCTAATAGCTTGAGTAGATAAAATTTGTTCATAGTTCAAAGAAAATTCTAACATTATAAACCTTATAGTTGTTGCAGAATCAACGTGACTAAAACTGAGTATGTACACGTTTTAATGTCCGATATGACCTTTAAAGTATTTTTGGTGTCACATCAGCTGATACTTGGCGAAGTCACGATAAATAATAGAATCCATTTATTGTATTATTACTAGTTTATAGGAGGCCTTATGAATTTTTTATAAGTATACTAGGTTAGGCCATGGTAAGGCAACTTTAAAAAATTGCTTAAGAACAACTATGGAAGTTTCGTATTATTGATAACTAGAAGGTACGTGAAAATTGACTTAGTCTGATGCAATCTTATGAACCCTAAAGCCACTTGTCCCTGTTGTCTAATATTTGTTTTAAAGTTCTCACGATTTTGTGTATGTGTGTTATAGAGAAGCGAAGTGTCAGTATTTTTTTCTTCTTTTTGCACAAATGTATCGTCTGCTGACTAACATACTTTTTTGGCATTATGCTTGCCCAACATATTCGTAGATATCGTTTTTATACTTATGAAGTCGGATTTTTCCTGATTTCTAACAGTTGATGTAACATTTTTGCGAACATATTCAGCAGCTAAACAAAGCATATTGATCTTAGTGTTAATATCATCGGGAAAAATTTGTAGCAAAGACAGTCAAACAGATTTTCAAAAAACATCTTTTGGAGCAAAAAAAATTCCATTCGTTCTGATTCTAAAAAACCATTTACAAGATTAACTGTGTAGACTTAAAAAAAATTTCAAACATTTATGAAGTATTGACTAATATAATAGAATACATTTTTTTTTACCTATTGAAAAACAAACTTGATGTATTCGATTTAGATAATCATATGCACAGTTATTTTAAAATATTATGTGCTTAAATTTGTATTCCGAAGTCCCGAAACACTTTTTGTCAAAGTTTCTGAATTTTAGCGAGAATAATTTATTTTATCCATCGATTCTCGTTACCTGGGCCTTATATTGTATATCTATACATTAACACTTGTTAATAGTAAGGCCCTTCCTTACAATTAGTGATAAAAATAAGATAGCTAATGCATTTCATTTTTGATCTGCAATATCCATTTTTAGCACAAATTAGAAAGTCGTAAGAAGCACTTTTAACTTATTAAAACATTATTTACAACAAATTTAAAAAGTTTGAATATTTTCAAAAACAAAAACTCATTAACTTTTTGGATTTATTCTAATCAGAAATGTTTTTGTGTACTTTATTCGACAAGTGCTAAGATTTTGCAGGAAAAAATCATAAACATTGTTCTTTTCCGGTTAGTAGTTATGTTAAAAGTTACTTTTCTGACGTTTTTTTGCAGAATCCAAGCACTTGTCGAATTCAGTACACAAGATCATTTGTGATTAGGATAAATGCAAAAAGCTGATGACATTATGGGTTGTATAAATAGTGAAACTTATTAATTTGTTTATAAAAATTGATACTCAATTTTTAGTGCATCGGTATTGGACCAGCTGACCGCTGATTTATGTATGTATAGACCCTAAGGTATAATGGAAATAATACAAGGACGACGATACAATGACAAGCTAAAGAATGTCGCTGCCTCCCGGGCTATAGAGAACGTGTATAAAATACAATCTAAATGAAACCATATCGTATGTATTAATATTTAAATCTGTTTGCGAGTTACAGTGCAAATTTTATAAGTTACATGGCCTAGGACTGTAATCTATTTATTTTTTAATTTACTAGTGAGTTCCGCCCCCTGCGCGCTCCGCGCGCCAACCCCCGCCATTAAATTATATTAATTTCCACGATTTTTTAAGAAAAATCAAATGATTAGCCAATCAAAACATAAAGTTTTAATTTTTTTTTTCATTAAGATTACTTTTTATTCAATTTTTCATAATCTCGATCTCAAATTTACCCGCGCTTGATCTGTCTCAGCCAATCACAAAACGAATAAAGAGGCTTCATTACGTGACCCATCACTTTTTTCTCTGTAGGTCATAACTCTATTTCCAAAATTATCGAGTATTGTAATGATAAGTACATTTTGGAGACAGTACATACCTTTATACGTGATTGTGCATCAAAATAATGAAATATTGTAGAAACGCATCCTTGAAGTTAAAATTATTTGATTTTAGAGACTTTAAGGTACTCATTCCCGTACTTTTATAATTAAAGTAAGCAAAAGCGGTATCTTTGATAGCCCTCGTAGAGCTGTGGTAATGTTTCATAGAAGACTTGAAATATCCAAACTTATATTGCTTTAGAAAAGTAAGAAAGTGTAGTTAATATCCAGAAAAGAGATTCAAGTATTGATACTATCCTTAGAGACTAAAACTTTCCAATTGAGAATTGTTAGTCATGCAAACAAAAATCTTTGTTACAAAAAAAGCCTAATGATTTTTAATGCTAATTTTAAGATTTTCCATTCAATATTTCTCATATCTACTCTTTGCTAGGGAATAATATATTGTGCTTGACAAATTTTTCATGCATTTTCTTCGTTTGGCAGAAAATTGATGTCACAACATACACTAAAAGAGTATCCTATTAGACACATCTTTGCATCTAGAGGTGTATAAGTTTAAACAAACTGTATCGGAGTATTTACAATTTTTGTACACCATCGTAATTAATTGATTTTTTTTCCGAAATCATTGAAGCTGAACTTGTTCCCTGAATGCCTATTTCATTCGTGCAGGTGCTAATGAGTTCTTGGATCAGACTAAGAGTAGGTAAAATTGTCACGTAGAATAATAGCATGATCTACTTCGAACCTACTAATCTGAAAAATTTCTCCTGACATGAAAACATAGCTAATATATTGCAAATATCGCGTTCTCCTTGGAAAAAACCATCCATTTTGCAAAAATAATATTATTATTTTGAATTAATTTGGCTTCGATTAGAACATAAATGTTGTACAATTTTTTTTCTTAATAATCGAATAAGCATTTTAAATGTGTGTCGCATTTCATGAACAAGTAACTCATCATGAATAACAATCTTATTTCTGCTATAATCACCTTTTTAGTGCAAGGGCAAATTAGTTTAATAATCAATCTACCGGCTGCTCCACGATTCTGAATAAAAGGACAAGAAAAAACTTATAATAAATGTCTATTTGTCGGATACAATGTGTGAATTTTACTTATGATTTCTTATATGTGCCAAACAATGTACTTACAACTAAGGAATTCGCCCTTTAAAGTTTTACTTCTTTAAATCTATTTTTAAGAAGAATATTTTTTCAAAAATTTAAATTTATTTTGATTAACCTGACGTGACTTGAAATTAAAGGTTACGTCCAATTATTTGGAACAGCGACTTGTATTAAGAAAAAAATTATTCCCTTATTTTTTTGAGTAGATAAATACTTTTTGAATGGTAATCTTATTCCTTAGTTAACCAAACGACAAGCTGGATGGCCAGGTCTCGGTCGGTTATAAGTTTGTGGATAACCTTAGGGTATCCTAGAGTTCTGTAAGAGTAAGGAGATAATACTATGATACTTAGATAAAATATTACTCTATTCTTGACTGTAAACTTTACTTGCTAAAACAATTCCTGACTCTTCCTGACTCTAGTAATGGTTAGATGTTTGTTAGCAAATGTTGACTAAAATATTACTTTTACTACTTTCTCAAGCTTGATTTGCCAGTTTCACATGTGTGCTACTTTCTTGACAGCTACCAAAAGATATTAGAAAGTGCATGGAAGATTCTTCACTCGATCGTCGAATAAAGTATCCCAGATGATTTGACTAGTTCAGAACCTCTGCGTTTTTAGCTAAAAATGGCTGTGTAAATATTAAGACAAAACTTCTTATTAATATTTATTTCAGAGTAGTAATAGTAGTTCTCTTACCACGGGCACTTTTGCAATCGTAGTACACCCTTGGTAGGAGAAACAGCGTTCGCCACTCATATACATCCGACCAGGGGATACCAACGGGCCCGAGGGCGCTTGCGAAGCAACGCCCGAGAGACCATTGGAACCCCCTTTGTCAAATGCACATAAGTGGCAAATGCTGTTTTTCCTACCGAGGGTATACCAGGTTTGCAAAAGTGCCCACGGTAAGAAAAAGTAGTTTTCTTCAAAAATATGCATCTCTCTAGTGAGGTTCCTAGGCCCAAGGGCACTTGCGAAGCAATGCCTAAGGGACTATAGGGACGGCCCTGGCCGGATGCACATGCGTGGAAAACATGAACTTTCTTACCATGGTAGCAAATCTTCTGTGCCCTGCGAGCGCACTTTGCGCCCTCAGGCTGCACTTAAAGACCTTGAATTTCTTTCCTGCCCTAAGGCGCAAAGTGATTAGTGGAGTCCAAAGTGTGCCCACGCTCGCAAAGTTTGACTGTACACCCTTGGAAAGAAAACGTCGCTGGCACCTCGGGCAAAATGATACAAAACCCCACCCTTTGGGCGTGATCTTTTTACTTTCCGACCATGGTAAGAAATGTACCACTTCTATTCTACTCTTAATTGTTTTCTTGCCTTACAAAGATCAAAATAGAATTAAACGTCTCTTAATATTGATATGTATCAAGATATCGTTTGAAGCTTATCTGAAGCCTAGAGTTTAGAGTGTATAAAGTCCAGAGTATAATCATAGTACTTTACACTGCCATCTTTAAACAAGCAAATAAGGGATCCTGTTAACCAAGCGTATATTTCCGTTGGTATCCAACAACATATTTTTAGGCCTTATGTTTTTGTGCACTCATCGTAAATCGTGTATACTGCCAATAGGGAGCACAACATCAGCTAGTCAATACAAGCTAAATCACTGGGTCAGCTATCTTTAATTATGTTAAATACAGTTAAAATATTACTATCGTACTAATTATTTACTACTTAAAAGTGATAGAAGGGACAAGATAGCTAATGCTATTCTTAATAAGACAAGAAAACAACGCGTATTTTATAAGTCACTCAAAAAAAGAGCTTACCAAAACTCATTCGCAACCGTGAAAACCATATAAGACATTAGTTCTCTATTGTCCATCACTCAGTAATCTGCAATGTCTACGGGTTAGGGTACTACGATAAAAATAAACTTTGATGTAAAGATTGGAACATCATGCTTCACTGAACCAAGATTCAGAGCTCACCTACTATAGAATGTATGATTAAAACATTGTCTATTAAAAGTATAACAATTGATTCCCAAATAGATTAATAACCTTATTCTCCAATTTTATTATATCTGCTGAAGTGACCAGAGGCATTCGGTAATAGTGTATGTGTACGGCGTTGAAGTTTAAAAAGATACAAAAATATAGTGATTGCTGATAACTATCAGTTTATGTAGCCTATAAATTAGTTTACTGTAGTCTCTGACAGTATCAAGCAAGCTGCGAAGACGTAATCGTTATGAAATCTGATGATAAATATTTATAAGGCTTTTACGATCTTTAACACCTTATTATTACTTACAGTTTCAAAAAACAGTGTGGGTGCTAGATTGTTGACATGCTTCTTAGTACAAAAAACTCTTATTTTTAGAGGAATTAGCATGGATCAGTTACTGGTAATGCTTCATATTAGTGACAATATTTAAAAAGGATAATACGTCAATCCATGACTTCTGCTATATTTTATACCTTTCAAAATTTCAATGTCATTTTAGGCTGCATTGGTAACGGTATCTCGTGCATGTACAGCCACCAAGAGTACTTTGGGCAGAAAATTTGTGCGTCATATTCCACCAGAGCAATGTTTGGAGTTTGCTTGCCAATAATATTACTGTAACTATCTATTAGTGTAATCTATTCCATCTTGTTTTAACATACATTATAAACCATTTTGTTGAAATAACGATGCTTGCTTTAGTGTTCTGCATCAATCCAAAAAAAGACAATTTGCTGTTATCCTAAATTATTAAATGTTACGTATGGTTTCACAGTGCCAGTCAACTCTTATATAAACAATGTTCATTACTTGTAAAAAAGTCTTTAAGAATTATAGAAAAATTAAGCTTGCCTATACTCTTGTTAAGCTCTGTAAGTAGTTTAAATATTATTTCTCATATTTAGCTCTTACATATTAAAATGAAACATTAAATATAAAAGCCTCCTTTATATTACTCCTTTAATGCTAACATTGTTTGAACTGAGTATGCGTTATGATGGATACCTTATAACAACTACTGTTTAGAATTTTAACTTAAAATCATGATATAATTGTGGATGCCTTCAATTTTGCAAAGACACATGCAGCGTAACGATCATGCGCTCGGGTGGATAATTAAGTGCACTTTAACTATTGAGTATTCTCACTCTGCAACGCAATTATAATTCGAGACTCGAAAAATGAATAGTGTCAAGTAAGCTGTTGCTCGATCTGCAGTGGCTAATACACCTTCGTCCTATATAAATACACATCTTGTAGGTCCACCGTTTTTTGCAGTGATGATCATGCCGCAGAACGGCAAAAAATTGCACAGCAACCAGCTATACCAGCTCAGTATCAAGCGGCTTATGTCAGCTGTTGTCAATAAAAATCTTTGGGGGTGATTCACTATCTAGGTGCATGATAAAAAAAAAAAAAGAAGTGGAAAGTCAGTAATAGGGATAATGAAGTCTTTCCAAAAAAGGAAAAGTTGCGGTATTTCGTCATGTTATGTAGGGGACCTTAATGCAGCTAAGGTACAGATAAACAATTGAAAAACGGGAAGTCCATATTGATATATTAATTAAATATATGGTAATTACATAGTACCAAAGGTAGTGTCTTTCTAGCGAGCCTCGCTCGCTCGCTCGCGTCGTAAAATATAACTAAATCCTTCTGAGTACCGATAGCAAAATAGCTATCTGCATGCATACAATGAATTTGAATAGTGACAAAGGTATTTGCTCTCTTACAATGTAAAAAATAATCGCATCCTATTGAGTAACGACAGTAGAAGTCCTATTAGTTCTACAATGCTAGTTTTACTTTACAAACGCAATGGCGATCAATTAAATATAAAATACATTGTATAAGATATGGCGCTTATTCCACTTCAGTTAGTTAGCCTAAAAGTATTGATATCTAAAGTTATAATATATATGGTTTCATTATAAATATGTGTCTATGTAGATACCTATGCGCTAGCAAGCTAAAAACATATCTAAATGACAGAGTTTCCTATGTAAAATAATGGTTTTGTATATTTATAAAATACGATTTTAATTGTTAATCTAAATTGTAGTACAAATTTATAGTACAAAAGCAACACCGATACAAATAGTAACTACCGGTAACGTGACTCTCCTGTCTAGTTCTCTGATACTTACCTTACTCACCGTACCATGTGTATTATAATTACTGTATGGTATTAATGTTGTTCTATGGATACCTACATGAATTTATATATGATGGGGCATTCTACATCAAGTGAAACGGTCAGAAAAAGTTTTAGGTCAAAGCCTATGCGAATCGTTAGCAATTTGTTGGACTAGGACTCACCCAAAATTTGAACCTCCTAGAGTTACGTGACTAGCTTCAGTAGCGATTTGAGTGTTGAAATTGTTGATCAAAGGCTACTTTCTCTAATTTTCTGGCAAATATACAAAATACAAAAAAAAATACATTGTTTTACGTATTTTTCGACGCTCTATCGTTTTTAAAGTATAATATTTTTAGAGTATTAATAGGTAGTTTAACCCTTGCTCTATGGAGTTTTAGATTAAAAAAATTTTTTTTTCCCTAATACACGAGTTCTTTGTTAATTTAAATAAATTTTTAGTACTTTTTTGAATCCTTCATAAAAAGTAGTTAGTTTCACAATAGTGAAAATTTTAGGATAGGCACTATAGGGTGCTCAAGATTAAAAACACAGGTTCAGCGTTATATCTTTTTCCGTAGAACAAAAAAAAAGTTGTAACAATGTATTTTTGGATAACTAAAAATGCTGATTACGAATCTAGGGTCAAATCTGAAAAATTTAAAATGGCTATCCAATATGGTTACCAATATTTGTATTGTCAACGAGTTTTGTTTATTAAAAAATACTACTGTAATCTACGTGAATGTTAAAGTCAAAAGTTTATCTGGAAAAATTTTCGCAAATGGCGTTATTGTCAGGGAAAAAATTCCTTAAATCAACAAATTCTATACTATTTTCTGGGCGAAAGGATTTCTAAATTTTACAAATATTTTTTTCAAAAAAAATGACATTCACGGAGATTTTTTAAGACACACATTTGACATTTGAATTTAATACGTAGATTACGATAAAACTTTATAGTTAGAAAAATTCATCATTTTAAAAACATAAGGAGCTATATTGGACCAGCCATTTTTAATTTTCCAAATTTGACCCTAGATTTGTAATCAGAAATTTAAGTTGTCCACAAATACACGGCAAAAACTTTTTTCATGGTTTTACGGAACAAGACATAACGCCGAGACCGTGTTTTTTAGTCTTTAAGTGCCCCCTAGAGCTTAACCTATGAGTTTTTGCCATTACTGAATAAATTTTTTTTAAGGAGGATTTAGTAATGTACTGAAAAATTAAAAAAATTTCTCGACAAAATCCGTTGTACTTAATTCATTTTTTTTTTCACAATTTGAAACCGTTAAGACAAGGGTTAAAGAACCCCTAAATACTTTAAAAATATTTTCAAACGATTAAGCATCGGAAGATACATAAAATAATTTTAATTTTAATCATTTCTATTTAATTTGTCTATTTGCCAGGAAATTCGAAATACTGGCCTTCGATCGAAAATCTTGATTTTCGAACCACCACTGACGCTACTCAAGTGACTCTAGAAGAATTTAGTTCTTGGTGGGTTCTAGTCTAATGAACTACTACCGATTTCCATAGGTTTTGATAAAAAAATCTTTTCAACCGTTTCACTTGACATGAAATGCCTTATGTATACATATAATTTGTAGTGTTATTCTTATGGACTTTGAAAAAATTTAGATTTTGATGAAAATAAATTTATAGAAACTTAAACATATCATGAGTACTTATGCCAAGTTTTCAATAGATTCTGGCGCCAGAAATAAAGTCAATCATTCATGAAAGTATCCCTATAATACATGGGCTCTTATAGGAGTCAAGCAGGTTATGGTCATCTGTGAGACTTTATAACTTAATTTTCAGTGACAAAATCTTTCCCAAACTTGATAGAATCACGCGTTATATGTTTCAGTATCGGCAAAAAAAGTTTCATTTTTTTTTTTTTAAATTTCACGATATCCACAGAACAACCTTTATTATAAAAGTTGATAAATACTATTCTATTAAATTCAACGACAGTATAATAGTCCACTGCATATAGATATTCATGGAATAAGTGTAGTACCAAAAGTTCTTTTGATACATCTTGGTAACCGGAATAAATGCATTGCTCTAGTTAAATTTTAATCATCACTCGCGAGTACCAAAATTCCAAAAAAAACATAAGGGTTCATAATTATGATTATCTCACTGATGTACAATCTTCTTGAAGTACAATTTCCATAATATAATCATAGTTGGCTTTGGCACTTCCACTTTCAGCTGTTTTGATGCTGGCAACAGTAGATCAAGACAACTGCAATACATAGTCATTGTTGTTCAACTCAAAATCTTCTATTACAACGATGACAACACTAAGCAAAGATCGTTAAAGGCAAAAGTTGACAGACAACACTAAGCGCATACACGGAACAGGAGATAGCCGAACAACGTAGGCTCTATTCGGAAATGATATTATCGTCAGTTCTTAGGTCGGTACCTACCTTTACCCCTGCCTAACTAACCTATCGTATGTTCGCACATGTAAACATAGGTTATCAGCTAATTGCAGATGTTAATGGAGAAAATTCGTAACAACATGCTCCAAAACGACAATTAGCTGAGTAACTGTGTTTACATATGCAAACACGGTCGGTTAATTAAGAAGGCTCTCTAGCATATGCATGGAACTAACTATAAAGCTGTCATTAATAACTCAAGAATAAAGGGTATCGTTATGTCGAACGTTGTAAGTGAGAAAAAAATTATTGTATTAATACTCCTATATCGTGTGTGCGTATGTTTTGGTTTGTAGAATCATTCTCGTAAAAATTGCATTCTTATCGATTTTTATCTGATGTCGAATTTTCAAAGTTTGTTATACTTCTCAAACCATTATGGATGAGGGACTCCGGTGAATTAAAAACAATTTTAACTGTAAAAGAAGTTAGATGTAATTGTTTACAGGGAGGTTTATAGGTAACGGAATCTTTTACGTGTGTTCGTATAAACAATACTATTTTTTTTATTGCACATTGAATATGTTTTAAAATTTCAATAGTCACCCTATGCAAAATAGTTTAAGGAATAAAAGAAACTTTAAAAATTAGAAATTGGATAAAAAACCAATGATAAAGTTACTTTTACGGGAATATTCCTAATAAATGAAATTAAACGACATTATAAATTTTATGAAATAATTTCTTCCTTACTCATCAAGCACCCCCTTTTTAATATAATAATCCTCTTTATTATTTAGTTCCTAATGACTACTGTATAGGTATATGAAGTCTAGTGCTATATATATGGTAGAGAGCCTCCTTAAGTAAGTCTGGAGGTAGGTACTAAGAGCTGACGGTAACATCATACTCAAATAAAGCCAGAGGCGGAATAAGTCCTAATTGCAGACAAATTAATTACACCAAACAGCACTCAGTGATGGATGGCATGGAGGTCACCTACAAAACGTTGCGTTCTAATGTTAAAATTATTATTTTACTAAATTGACAAATTTTCGCAACTTTTTGTTTCTAGGGTAGACTCTTCAAACCCTTTCTTTTACTTCCGACCTCTTTTTCCCTTAAAATCGTGCACCTGGATATTAAACATAGCCAATTCTTATATTTGTATTCTTATAACCTAGCCTAACCGATAAAGCTGACATCAAGGGTGACAAAGATAACAAATATTTTGACACAATCGGTTGCAAAATTAAAACAAATTGCTGCATAATTTTGAACAAAAATGGTTAAAACATATTGTAAACGTTTTAGTAGGGTGCTCAACTCATTTTTTTGCAATATTTTATAAATTCATACAAATAATATGAAATTCAAACTTACTGTCACCTTGCCATAGAAAATAAAGACATGAATTCAATTAATTTATTAGTATTTTGTGCAATTGTAAGGGGTAAGCGCCCTTAGTTTACCAATCCTAAATAAATCAATGTTAGGCTATTGTTAAAAACAATTGCTTAACTTTATATTACTTCCAACAGAAGGTTTAAAGGTTGTGGACTGGGTCTCACGCTCCCTGACGGGCCGCGGGACTAGCAATATGTCCAGCAACTCGATTTATTCACCCGTTGATATATATTATGATAAGAGAGAGACACCCAGTGAGGATATTATGTGTTGATGCTTATTTAAAACACTATTTACCTTGATAACTCGTTGATAACTCGGATTTAATCTGTATAATATGTATTTTTATTATTCCCTTTATTATATTTTTTCTTTATTTTAATTGGCTTGTACTGTTTTATATACTAAATATTTTTCTTCCTCTTGATTCCTTTACTGATCTTCCTTATAAGTAGGTTTTTCGGATATTTCTTTGATAATAAAGTTAACTAAAATTATTCACTTTTTAAGACTGTTAATCTTATTATATTTCAAAATAATGCAGTAAGCAATACAGTTATATAACTTTTCACTGTACTAAATATTATAATTACTGACCGCACTCAATGATCAGTGGTGGGCTACTAAATTATTACAAGTACCACACTTGATGAGCGGTGGCAGGCTACTAAATTATTACAAGTAGCACACTCGATGAGCGGTGGTGGGCTAATAAATTATTACAAGTACCACACTCGATGAGCGGTGGCAGGCTACTAAACCAAAACGTCGTGCAAAGGCAATATATAAGAAAAGGCCCTGCAGGATGTTT